>JAHBMJ010002564.1:0-14779 GCA_018398765.1 Chromera velia | reverse complement strand
AAGGGGGGGGGGGGGGAAGAGAGTGACCCTGCATAGAGAAAAAAACTATGCACATACAGATAGATACATCCTTCTCCACTCCATACCCCCCATATACATCACATCTCTGCTCATTTGCTCTGAAAATCCCCCTGCGATTCTGAGTATAAATGCTGCTCCCACTTTTATCATTCTCTCTCCTCTACACTGACTGGTTTGTTATTTGAATGTCTGCACCGGACGACGGATGGATGAGTAGGTGTGTGGGTGTATGAGTAGGGGAAAGAATGGATGAATGTGCCCTTCCCTTCACTTCTCTTCCCTTCTCTTTTCTTCTGTGTTCGCACCCCACCAACAAGCGCATGCCGATACAGATCAGATCGATGCGATGGGATGCGATGAGATGGAGCATGCGTACGTCAGAATCTTGAAGGAATACTTCAGCTGCCAGGACCGCAGACGTCCTCTGAACCAGGTTCATTGATCGACTTTGTTTGCTTGTGAGTGAGATCAGACGGCCAGCGTCCCAACTAGGCTCAGAACAAACACCCATGCATCCATTGGCAATCAACCAACCAGTTGACTCGAGTCAAACTGCAACTGACCTACTAGGCAACTGACTCACTGCCTGGCTGACTGACTCACCGAGAAGGAAAGCCGGCCGCCATTGTAGCCATCACCCCTCGCCCCCCCCCCTTCATCCCGGGAAGGTCTGCATCCCCAACCACCGCCGCCAGAGGAGTTGACCTGTCAGAGAGATGAAGAAAGGCTACAGACAGGGAGGGGGGGGGGCAAACCTGGAGGAAGATTCCCAAACCGTACACTGGAGGGAGGCCAAGCGGACACACGCAAGGAGGGTCTTACGCTACTACGCCTCCCCCCCCCTTCCTTTACATCCCCATGAGACACGAGCGAGCGAGCAAGCGCCCTACACAAATGAGACAAACACGGAAACGAGAGACATGAAAAAGTTTAATGCATGACACGCCAAACAGTCGAGATAGACAAGAGCCGAACACTTTCGACATCAAACGAAAACAAGAGCAAACAAAAGAGGGGAAACAATGAGTAAACGGACACGCCAATGAGTGAAGCATAACAGAATCAGAAGTCTGATCGATGCCCAAGAAATGCAACTGCTTCGCCGTCAGACAGCAATTCTGCACGCATGCACCCCACTCCGGGCCGCTCGGTCGGGTCATCAATCCGTCTCAACCATTTGGCTCTCACCAGGATCCGGACTGACCGCCCAACCGCACGTCATACAAAATAATGTAGGAAAGAGAAGGGGATGATTGGTGACGTACGTATCCTGCTTGGTCGGGTAATCAATCCGTTTCAACCATCAGGCTTTTCGCCGTTGAGCCGAACTGATCGCTCTTCCGTACGAGACAATGAAAGCAGAGTGGGTGATTAGTGAGGAGCCCACAAAAAAAAAAAAAACAATTCAACAGAAACAAAACTCAGACCTCAGCGGATCTCCTCATGGATCGAGGCCCCAGAGCTGATCGATCTCACCCCGTTCGCAGTTCCTCTCCTCCCTTCAACGAATGACCAGGGGATCTCGACAGTTCTCCTCAATTGTCCCGGACCCCAGAGGGAAAAGCAGGATCGAAGGAGATATCCGTGCAAGGGAATTCAACAAAACGCCTGAACACAGACCGCAAAAATGATAGTAACAGAGAGTCCATCAAGAGCCATTCCTTCCCTGAGAGTCATTCCTTCCATCGGTGCCAAGACTGTCTTACCGAAACATACTTTCCATTCTGCAGGGCAACTTCTGGTGTGCCTTGATTAGCAGCAAACTGCTGCACATCAAAGGGGAGATAGGAACCAAAGTACTCACCAAGATCCCTATCAGACATGTCCAGCAATTTCCCTGCAGTGGTGACAAGAGTGGAGAATCCTTTGTAAAGCTCGTACGGAGAGAGCCCCAGCAGAGCCTTTTTCTTGAAGTGGATCATGTAGTTCTGGATGAGAACCCGCCTTCTCTCTGGAGACGGGGTGGACGAATTCTTGGCAACAGAGGTGAGGAAGGTGACCTTAAGGTACGTGACGAGGCGCAAACGGAAGTCCTCGTCGCTCTCAGGTGCAGGGGGTGTAGTGTTCGGGGTGCCTCCAGCAGATTGAGCAGCAGGAGCGGGAACTGTCTACTCAGGCCACTTTTTTGTAGCCAATACTTCATTGTACTCTGCTTTGAAGAGCTCAAACAAAGCAGGATCGGACTCTTTCATTTATAGAAGGAGGGCACCCACAAACCCCTTCGCCCCTTCGAGAGAGCATGTAAACTCCAGCCAGATCTGCAAGGACTCGAACCATGCAGACTGGGTGGGAAAATCTTTACGGAGAGGGGGGACAGTTTTGGAAAAGACAAGCTCTTTGGTCGCCATTGCAGAGGACCAGAAGAGCGTGCAAAAGAGGACAACAGACAGGAGGAGCTTAAGGCTGTGGACCACAGAAATTATATGATATAAAAACATAGATTCTAAGATCTCTTTCAGACAGCATAAAGGAAATGTCATTCCTAGACGACCTCCCAGCTAGAAAAGAAGTTTGTTTCCTGTTGCGTCTCCACTGACATTTAGGATTTGCCGGCCGAAAATAAAGGAATTTATCACTTGGACGCGCGCGGATACTTGTCTCAGATGGCGACTCATTATGAGATACATCATAGCTAAAACAATACTGAACAATACTGTATCTAAAATAATATATAGTATGCGCAACCCTAGTATGATTATATAAATACATATTCAACTGATTCAAAGAACGAGAAAAGACGACCTGATGCAGAGAGAATAAATATATGGACCCGCAGAAACGCCACAGAGCAAAGAGAGGCTGCAAAGGCAATGAATGCAAACAGAGTAAAGTGCGGATATATATGCAGTGTATATCGTGAAGTGAAAAGACACAGAGGTCAGAAGAGACGCAGAGATTATTCATTGATAGACATGTAAATTCTAAAACAGACATGCATACACTTCACCTACCTCCACAGCAGCCTCCCCGTCCTGTTTTTGACTCAAAAAGAGCTTTTTGTAACTTGGAAAGCGAGGCACACAAACTAAAGGAATCCAACGGCATAATAAACATGAAGTATTATGGCAAGCGTAGGCAAGCGCCATCGTGAGTATGCAATCTTTAATGTATGAAGACAGCCTGGGGAGACGGCAACAACAACTAGGTGGTTGAGGTAGCCAAAGAACTTTTGGACAAAAAAAATTCACAGCGACTGCCGACGCACAGTTCAGTAGAAGAAGCGACTAGTACAGAAGCGATCTTGTGCTCTGCTTAATTTTCAATACGTTTCTCAGTCACTCAATTCAATATATATATATATATATATATATATAATTATATATATGCAGCATGAAATTGTTTCGTTTGGAATTTTGGTGGCGCATGCAGAGGCATCTGGCTTTTCTAGACCAGCTGATCACCGCGACTTTCTGGGGTGTCAATTCTACTCCGAGCTGCATGTAGGCTCAGGGATTTGCATTTTCGAAGTGCCCCACGCTACGCTTTCTGGGGCCATATCGTGCGACGACTTGCATGCATGGGCGCGGGAGGCCGCACGCATCGTGTGTTGCATTGACGCACGCAAAGCAGCATACGACATATGACAATGCAACACTCAGTGTCGATCAACATACCAATCGCCCGCGCTGGTCGAAGAGAAAGTCCGTTTTTTTTTTTTTTCTGAGCGCTGTTTCTCTGCCTGCGCCTCTCACTGAGGAGAACCGAATTCTATATAAGTGTCTGTTGTCCGTGTCAAGACAAAGGATTCTTCAGGTGCAGAGCTGAAACAAACGTCGATGACAGAGGACTCTGTTTCCTGTATATATACATAGAGGGTCGTGATTGGCGGCTTCTGCAAGACCTCTGTTACAAAGTTGAAGCTTGTTGAACCTTTGTGCCAATTGAAATCAGCCTCTAAACATCTCTCTGCCCCATCAGAAGAGCACCAAAAAGGTTTAACAATGAAAAGACGTCAGTTGCTTTCATTGGAATTGAGAGCTGCGACACGAAGTCCCACATCCTTAGGAAATCACCCAAGTCTCTCCGGGCAACAACCTCGCCTTTCATTTACCTATTTGTCCCTACGAGTATGCAGAGAGAAACTAAAGCACCTTTCTCCATGATGTCTGTGCAGAAGAGACGAGTAGCACGGTAGACACCCAGGCGGCAAGAGAGATTCCCCGGTCTTCTCGTGCGGAAACACAGGTCAGCAAACATTGCGCAGCAACTTTCCTCCTTCTGTGGGTTGTAGAAGCTCTCATTGTCCTTGGATGCCTGCAAGGCGTCTAGTTTGACACAGAATCTTGGATCAAGGAGGAGATAGGGCATGTAATGCGCAGATGTCTGCAGTGCACATGCAGTCCACAAACCAGTTTTTCAGCAACTCACTCGAAATCCTTCTATTGCACCAGTGAATGTGGGCAACGCAGCCCAATTTCAAATCGCCAAAGAAATCTTGTAGCACGATACACGGCAGCTTGTCTGGGCAGCTTTCAGCCTGAGTAGCAAAGATTTTGCTCCGTCTACTTCCAGATTCCATCCGTGCTCTGAAAGAAGGTTGCGGGAAATCCTGGTTGTCTCTGTTTCTTCTGCTTTCATGTCGTTCAATGGCACCAATGAGGAAAGCGAACGCTCCAAGTACAACGCAAAGTGCGTCTTCATACATCCACGCTTCTTCAATCCTGATTCAAAATACCGGCTCTTTCGTGTCCTTCTCCTGTTGACCTGCAGGTTTCGGATCCCGCCCTGGACGCACTCTTTCAGTCTGGTACCCCGATGCCCATGTAGGACACACTGGTCAGCACCCCGCACTTGACCCTCATCCGAGGCTCATCGTGCTCTCATTTCGTGTTTGTGCCCCATCATGTTTCAATGCTTGATTATCTTGATCGTGTCCTCCTCCTCACAATATGATTTCGTGAAATGGTGCCTGCAGAGGTACAAAAATATCACACGCATTTACGTCAGAGGTTCGGAGGTTGAAGAGGAGAAAGATGTCTTCACGAGTCAGTTCGGGACTCTAGTGGGTGCTGAGCCTTCGTATGCTTGCTTCCTTCCCTCGACTCTTCTTCTGGCCAATTTTTGACCGATCCTCTTGAATTGAATGCCCTTCGGAAGACTGCATGCGGGGTCGTTCGAAGCCTGCTCGACTTTTGTTTGACGGCAACCACCCCTCTCTCTCTCCGCATTTACTTCCATCCGTCTGCAGGTTTTCTGACCTTTTCATACATCCTCTCCACGCCTCTGTGCAAAGATTCTGGACAAAGAGTGGGCGAGGTACGCTCGGTTGCTTTTCTGTTTTTTTGACTTCCCGTTGGCTGGGAAATGATAGCCATGTGCACAAGTTCGAACTTTGTGTATCAGTGAAAGACCTCAGACATGCGGATTGAAAGGTTTTCGCGCAGTCCTGGCATACTGCCTTGTCGTGTCTTTTCTCTCGATCCTCACTTTGCCAACAGCTCTCTGCTCTCTGATCGATCTCTTCACAAACGCTTTTGCTTTCAACCTCTGACGTTCACAGTCTACTAGAGCAAACCCTGTTGTGGTCGGACCCTCCACACTGACTAGTTTTCTTGTCAGGCACAGCTTGGTGTCATTCAATCTCGAATCTACTACAGACAAATCATGCAGCATCGGACATGCGTCAATCCTGACCCAATGTCTGTTCATCTGTTGCAGGATTTCAGCTTGGGAGCTCTTGAGACATTTCGAATGCATGACCAGACAGGAGCTGAGGAAGATCGCACAGACCTTGGAGAGAAGGGAGCATTGAATGCGGTCAGTTTTATTGTGTAGCTAAGTACTCTCTGAGACCCCCTTGTGTATATGTGTGTGTGTATGTGTGTGTGTGTGTGTGTGTGTGTATGTGTGTGTATGTGTTTGCGTGTGTCTTGTGTGTCTGGAGAAGGAATGGGCCTTTTCTGTTCTTCCTTCCTTCCTTCTTTCCTTTCCCCCCCCCCTTTTCCCTTCTTTCCTTCCTTCCTTCCTTCCTTTCTTTCTTTTTTCCTGCCTCCTTCCCTTCCCTCCAGAAAGAAAGAGAGTGGACATGCTTCATAGAGTTTCAAGAAATCCGGCCCGGTGCTCTCTTCACACTGTTTATGAAGAGTCACCTACAGATTCATGCATTGTCATTGCACTTCCAGACGGCTGCCACGACATGCGATGCGATGCGTTGGTGTAAGCCCGAGAGACAGAACACGGAATGAATGCGCAGAGAGGGCAAGGGAACCTGTCCACTTTCGCTTGATTCTTTTCTCTTCCATCCTCCATCATCACAAGTGCATCGTCTTCTTCTGACTACCCACATCCTTGAACGTCTCAGTCTGCTCTCATGTGAAAACGTTGGTTCGACATTAGATGACAATCTGTGCGTCGCTTCTCGCAGGCTGGATCCCTGAGGGAAGGCATTCAGGCCTCTTTGCGTGTCGTTGCTTCGGGGTCCACTGCGCTCTCTTGGCTGGGTGCAGACCCCTCTTCTTTCTCGCATCTACGCACTCTTGACAGCATTCATTCGGGAAGAGAGGGCCCAAAGAGATACTCTCTTCTCATCGTCATGTCGTAACAGTTTACAAAAAGACAGATCCAATTTCAGATCCTGTGGGGAGTTTGTGGCCGTTTGCTTCAGCGCTTTAGGGGTGATTGGATTCGTTTTTGCGGACTGGTACTTTCAGTACCTTTGCAAGGAGGCCGTATTAAGTAGTATTGAACAAAAAGAAAGATTAAAAAAAAAAATTTTAAGGAGCGGCAAATTAAGCTATTTACATTATACATTTTCAAAATGAATATCCAGGAAAATATCTTGCAGGTCCTTTCAGCTTTAGCTTCAACATTAATTTGAAGTTTAAGTAATTTCAGGAATAATTTGAAGAAAGTTAGAGCATGCATGCGCAGTAATTTAGATCATAGTAGTTGAAAGGCATTTAAAGTATTTGAAGCTCGTAATCTACTCATAACTTAGAAATCAATTTCTTATAATTAAATTCTAATTATATAGACCTAGAAATAGATGCAAGTCCCAAAGACACTTTTTACTAGGTAACGTTTGGTCTTCATAAGCGCTCTCGTACGTCTGTGCTTGAATAAAAAATTTATATATACATTAGATCGACATTGTATTTACTGACACTTGTTCAAGCACCAAACATATATCATACATATATATATACATATATATATATATTATATATATATATATATATATATATAATTATGATTATGAATAAACTAAATCAATCATTTGAAGTTTGATATATATCATTTAATTTTTAAGAATAAAACTAGAGCGGAGCCTAAATTGTGGCTCACTGGCTTTAACCGCCTTAATTCAATTCAATTTAATTCAAAACTACACTGTGCTGTTAGGAGTAACCAACTTAGTTTGGTTATCCAGGTGGCCGTTAGACCGCTTAGTAACCATTTCCATGGTTACGGTAATCATGCAGAGTCACATTCATTACCGTTATTTTGGTAGCTAAAACAGTGGTAATCGTCCTTTTAAACTGGACAAACTAGTGGGTAAATTAGGTACCAAAAATAGATGTATTGCAAATATCTTTTATATCCACAGATATCTGTACGTGAAAGTCATTTTTTTGATATTATAGAAACAACTTAGTCAAAACAAGTCTAAAAAGGATCTTTTTTACGTTGTACACAGTCTTTAAAGATGTGTTTCTCCTATATTAAATCCTTATCCAATATATTTGTAGCCAGATATGGCCAGATTACCATAGTAGCGGTAGTCTCCTCAGCCTCCGCCAGTTACCAAATTTCGGTTACCAAATTGATGGTAACCAAGAGCCTTCTGAAAAGGACCGGTAGTTACTCCTAACAGCACAGTGTATTCAAAACATGAAATGTAGAAGTGTAAACAAAGCCTATAACTTGAAGAACATGATTAGCAAGCTAGTAAGCAAATTTAGTTTAGCGAGTCGTGTTAAATAGTTAAAGTTAACCTGGTAATTAAGAGTAATGGAGTAGAGTAGTGAGTGTGGCGGCTTTCTTCCTTCAGAGCTCTTTATGGGAAGTCTGTGAGTCTAGAGCATACGCAGAGTCCAACAGATGTTGCTTGAAGTAATCAATGAAGTCAAATGATTTCGACGGAGCTGAAATTCGCTCGGCGCGGCACTGAATCGAATGCACGCGCGGCCGTTAATTGAATTCACCTGCGGCCCAGGGCGCGCGCGACGGCTTGCCCCCGGCCCGCCCCGCGGCTTGGCCTTCCTGCGTGTGCACGGACGGAACGACTGACACCCTATGTCTCAACTCCCCCCCTCGATTTCGTTTCTATGCAAAGGGAGAAACGGAAGCAAAACTAAGTTAACACAGCCATTTGCTCTAACTGTCTGAGCCAATGAAGCCCTTTCTTGCTTTCCCTTGTCGACCAGTCTTGATAAGAAAGAGTAACACAAAAGGAATGCAGGGAGGCAGAGGGCTAGACATCACAAGAACAAGGTAGAGGGCTAGACATCATAAGATCAGTTGACTCTGGTCTGCCTCTTTAAGTCTACCTATCTCCGGTCTGCCTCTTTCGTCCTGCCTGTCTGATGCCTTTCAGCGCTTCACAATACTGGAATAACAAAAGGAAAGAAAGAAACCAGGCAGCGACTCATTCAGAGAAACTGAGCAAATCGGGCCATGAATGCTTTTTTATCAAAATTCGAAGAAAGGGAAGCAGAGCTTTCTGTTTTTATTTCAGTCAGTCTGCCTGCCTGCTCAACTTCTTCTGTGGATCCTGTATTCTCTTCCCCCCCCCCACACTGATGCAAGAAAGGTGCAGACTCAGATCTGAATATATTCCTCTCAGAGAAAGGATTGTACCTGTAGACATCGTAGATGCCAGACGGACCATCAGAGTCGGGGAAGACCATATCCACATCACCCCTGCGTATGACTTCATATGTCTCCATGTCACAAGTAGTCGTTACAAACCTCACTCTCTCCTCCTTTGGTCTCTCACTCGTCTTCTTTTTCTCATCAGAGTCCTGTCTCTCCTGCTGAATCTTCAACATGGTAGTCGCTAATCGCTTCATGTCTGCATCGGTGAGAGACAGCTGCTGGCTGGAGACGGGAGCAGAGGGTACATCCTGGGCTTTATTCTCAGGGCGGATAGGCTGGCCTTGCGAGCCGCCTTTAAAATCACCCTTCTGTTTCCCCCCTCCAGTTCGTTTGTTGCCATCCCTCTCGTTCTGCTTCGATCTCCATTTGTTGTAGTGGTTCCTGTAGTTCTGGGAGACGTTGGCTAAGTGACGGGCCTGCTCTGGGTCCATTCGGTCGAAGTCTGGCTCCCCATCGGTTCTAGTAGAGTCCAAGAGTGACTCCAGTGACTTGGCAGAGCTAGAGGAAGCTGTGCCACCGGCTGCAGGGGAGAGAAACTGCTTCTGGTGCTTGGAGATTTCGATTACCTTCTTGATGACCGAAGAGACGATCCGGAGGACGCCGTTCTTCATGGACGCCACCCACTTATTCCGAGTGTGGCGCGTGTCCAGAGTCGGAAGTGCCTCCACAATGATCTCTCTCTGGTACGCCCAAGAGTACCTCGGAGCCACCGGTTCAGTCCCTGCCGCTGCAATCACCTTCTTCTTCTTTGTGCGTGCCAGCGCCTTTGTATCGTCAGGATGGAGATCCCAGAACTTGAATCTATTCACCCAGTCCAAAGGAGCGATGCATCTGGCCTTCAAGTCCTTCTGAAGCTCAGCGTAGGCCGCCTCGGTCTCTCTCAGAGACAGATCCACAGGGAGCGCCTTCACGAGAATATCAAAGTTCTCAAACGTCTTCCACTGGCAGGCCGTCTCCTTCTGTGTATCCTCCGGGAGAAGTGCCTGCTCTCCTGCCAGTGCAGACAAGAACTTGATGGCCCAGTCCTGGAGACGCTTTTTGAACGCTGCGTCTTGCTCTCCACTGGTCCTCTGGGGAATAGCTCCCTCAGTCGTCGAAGCAAGCTCTTCAATCCAACCATGGAGAGCATCGTCTCGAGCAGCAAAAAAAGAAATATGTAAGACCTTGTACAGCTTCTCGAGACCAGTCAGGGTCGCATAACCTTCCGCCCACATCTTGGTGAGCTTTAGGTATGCGTAGCCATCGGCGATCTGATAACGCTGTGGAGGGTCATCATCAATAAATCGCAAAAAAGTGACTGGGGAAGAAGATACGTTACTAGACAACATGCTTGAAGAATCAAATCAGCAGATGAAGACGAGTTCAAGAGAAGAGCCTTCCTGTTAACCGCAGTAATGGAGTAGAGTAGTAAGTGTGGCGGCTTTCTTCCTTCAGAGCTCTTTATGGGAAGTCTGTGAGTCTGGAGCATACGCAGAGTCCAACAGATATTGCCTAAAGTAATCAATGAAGTCAAATAATTTCAACGGAACTGAAATTCGTGCGGCGCAGCACTGAATCGAATGCGCGCACGGCGGTTAATTGAATTCACCTGCGGCCCAGGGCGCGCGTGACGGCTTGCCCCCGGCCCGCCCCGCGGCTCGTGTGCACGGACGGAATGACTGACACCCTATGTCTCAACTTTAAGTAGTAGAATGTACCCTTCTAACACTCCACTCTATCTTGAAATGACTAGAAGATGATTGAGGGTTTTATTATATATATTTATCTTGAAATAGATTTTTTAATACTGGCCGTGCTTGCGGCACGGTCTGCAGCGTGGTTCTTTCCTATAGGTTCTTTTAAAACTAGCCACGCCTTCGACAGAAAATTCTAGGTAAGATTTCAAGCTAGATTTTAAGTACATGTTATTTTATATAGCGGCGCTTTCGGCGCAGTTTTTTTAAGTTAAACCGCGCCTGCGGCATAGGTATTTCAAGTCTGGCCCAGGGAATCTTGAATTTACCTCATTTTTTTTAAATCTCCGATTTCATTTTTTTAAAAACACTTTTTGATTGCCTAAAAGTTGCACTCTATGATGGCGCACTTCCTATACAGCTTTTCCATCTTCCTGTTACTTCCTCTTTGTTATTTCGATTTTTGTTAGACTATTGGTTTGATTCAATTTTTTTGCTTTAGGCCAGTTCAGGCCGCATTCAGAAGAACTGCGGCTTTCCCGGGCTGTTTGCATGCTAACGTGCTTTAAATGCCTCCACTAGGTCGATCGTGTATATGCAGCTAGCTATGTGGCCACGCCGCCACAGAAATTAAACGTATAGCGTGAGGCACTTAAAAACATTTGATGCACTCCGTGCGAATGGCCTGAATTTTTCTAGGAATTTTAAAAATAAAATTAACTTTCTTGCCTAGTTTCTTGTCCCTATACATAGGGGACAATTTGGGGGACACACTTCCTGGCGGAGAGAGAAGTAGAGGGAAGTTGTTAGAAGTTGTATTGAATGGTAGAAAATAATTAAGCCAAGAGCTCAGAAAGAGCCTGAAGAAGCTTCATTCAGCACTGGCACTGTTAGGGGATTACAGCAATGTAGGCCCCTTATGACGATGGTGACTGAAAGTGAACATTGATGATGATGATGATGATGATGATGATGAAGAAGAAGAAGAAGACTTAACCCTTAGCCTCTGTTGGGCTCAGGTGCAATGATGATGATGATGATGATGATGATAATGATGATGAGGTGACTTAATTCGCCAGCCATCGTGTCCCAATGGCAAAGGGCAGTCTGTGAGCATTCATGCTAGTATTTATGTCATATTGCAAGCTAGGAGCACGCTAGCGAATGCTCACCTAAAATAGCCGAACTTTAGGACTATTAGCTAGCAGAACACTGCTCCCCAGGATCGATCAGTCCGGTCCTAGGCATGCAACAATGAGGGTACTGGCCTTTCGGGTGTCCCTCTGAAGAAGAAGCGAGAAGTACCGCCTTACCCGCTCCTCGGCCTGCCCCACCCCCCTACCCCGTCGGGCTTCCTGTCTCTCTCCGTGTTTACACACTTCTTCTATCGATATACGCTCCAGTCGCCTATACCAGAGATCACTTAGTCTCCCCCGCAGCCCCTTCGTTCGGACATAAGTTGTCAGATGGTGAATCGGATTGTCAATCAATTTCTCCCAACTTTCCTCTTCATAGGCTTTGCAAATTGATTTAACCCTCCCCCCATGGTTTGCCCCCCCTCCAACGATGGCACACCTAGTGGCGCACAACAAAGGGTGGAAAACTGCCCCGGGAGAAGATAAGAACTGCTTGGGGAGAGGTTCCGCCGAGGCAGACCATGAGCCCTCCCTCCCTTCCACCAAGCTTCCGAAAATCAATTTTGCAAAGCGTTGGCTGCTACTATTCTCCTTCTGATATTCGGTCAGGCAAGCAGACGGAGGGAAAGACATGCTCTCATGCATTCCTTGTCTCCCCTGCCTCCCTCTTCTCCTTTCTGTAATGGAGACCGGGTTTACCCAGTCCCCTATCCATTCGTTCACCTCTCTGTTTCTCGCTCCCCTTCTCAGCTTGCTATCTGATGTTCTGAAATCGACCTCATCTGGTTTACCTTCCAGAAGGGCAGGACTGACGGGTTGCACAAGCTTCTTTGCAAACCCTGACCACGCCCTTAACTCCCTCCTCCTGTGGCATGCCCACAATGCTTGAGGCAAAGCCAATCGAGCAAGGGAGAGACTTCTCAAATACCCCCCCACTCTGACACTGAGAATCTCTCTCATGGGCCTCAGCCCAACGGCTGCAAGGGTGGGAAACACAAAAGAATTCCAGGGCAAACGGAGAGACCAATGCACAAAATGAAGCTGGAGGGAGTCTAAGCATCGGATGTCAGATTCTTCAATGGGGAGAGCTTCAAGGGAATAGGTAGCGGCGGGCTGCCACATCCCGTTGAAAAGGGACATGCGACTGTGGGGGGAAAGCATACCTATTGACGTACACAGACCCATAGCCCCCCCAACTCCCCTTTCTGCGGTTTCAAATCTGGTGGTCACAGACTTGCGGGGGTTCGCATCAGAAAAAACTTGACGGCCAAGATATCTGTAACTCTCTACCCACTCGACCGTCTGACCCTTGAAACGAATTTTATTTACCCAGCCTCTACCTGCCAATCTCATCACCTTTGTCTTCTTTAGATTCACCGTCAGCCCCCACTTGTTACAATAGGTAGCTAACCGATTAATCCTCTTCTGGAGGTCTTGGGGGGAGTGTCCGAAGATGACAAGGTCATCGGCATATCCAATGCTCTCCAGCAGTAGGTCTCCTAACCTCACTTCTGTCAGGGGTGTGTCTGGGGGGGAGGAGTTTAAGGCTCTGGGCTGAGCCTCTAACTCCCCCCTCTATCGGGCACTAACTAGTGTTACACTAAGTAACTAAATTGCTAGACAAAAAACCTTACTCGAAAAAAACTATGCATATTAAAATTTATGTTAAAAAAAAAAAGAAAATTAATTTAAAAAAAACGTAGAAACATGCAGTCTTTATTTTTTTAATATTTTAATTTTAAAAACATAATCAAGTTTAGCGTGAAACACCTAGTCACTGTAGTTAGACATAGGAAAAATATACGAAGGCTATAAGGCTGATTGTCTTACCTTAAATTCCTCTACTTGCTTCGCAGCAGTGTACACTCGGGCGTAGATTCGGGCTTAGAATATTGCTTAGGGGGTTGAACGAAGGCTTGAACTCCCAGCTTCCCAAGCGTAAAACCAAAGGCGTGATACCCCCGTCCCATCTAGGGTTGGACACCAAAGTTTTTTTTATAATATAGTTTGCTTGCAAAACTTTAAACTTTAACTTTAAAACTTTAAAAGTAAACATGCAACCAGACATGCAAAAGCTCATTTAAAAGACATTGCTAGAGAAGTTGGTTTCATTTATATTATTGCAGACAAAGTTGATGCTTTATAAATTACTAGATATACTATAGTTATGCAAAAGTTTTTTAAATTTAAAAACGGTGTATGTAATGCATTACTATATTAATTACAATTCTCACAAAAATTTCTAAAAACAACGTTAATATAAATTCAAACAACCGGTAACTTTGGTCCTCTAGGATCCTTCTCTAAGAAATCTACTTCTTTTTTTCCAACAATCACTTTTCCTAACAGACGGTGGCGGCTGCTTGCAACTACTACTCCCCCAGGTCTCTTGTCAATGTATGCCAACGTTGGCGCAACATCTTTGATATTTGCCAATTCAAAGTCTTCTACCCACTCGGCAGCCCCAAAGTGCTAAAAAAACTCCAAGTCCTCTGTACCCTTCTCTTTGTGTACATGATTCTTGAATTCGATCTCTTGATGGCTTCTATGTAGGCTAGTTGATTAGTTTAGTTATGAGTCTAACTTATGACTGACTTAATTAACGATCTACTCAAAAACTGATTGAAAAATATTTTTTTAAAATAAAGTCTAAAGGGCAAAAAAAAAACTTTAACAAAAAAAAACTTTAAAACTTTAGTGTCCAACCCTAGCGTCCCGTGCACCAGCGTAATCAGCTTGACTTTCCAAGACATGGTCTGTCCCCAAGAGTCTCCGTAATGACTCTATTAGTCTGGTGACGACTCTACAAGCAAAAGTCTTCACGTTCGCCGTATTTCACCGTTCAATTTGCGGCCGTTGAAAAACCAAAGACTTCATTCGAACGACTGGACACAAGATCATGCGAATGTGCAGACAGGGGGAAGAAGACGAAGGGATGGAGGAAGAGAGCGAAGAAGGGAAGTTAGGAGGAAAGGAGAAAGAGAGAGAGAGAGACGGGCACAGTCAGACAGAGAACAGGACAGTATGAAGAAGGCAAGGTGGGCCTTCTTTCTTTTTTTTCTTTAGCAGGGATCGACACGTGTACAGGAAGCTCGTGTCGATGCAGACAGACAGACAGACAGACAGACAGAC
>JAHBMJ010002563.1:7500-17955 GCA_018398765.1 Chromera velia | reverse complement strand
CACGCAGACGGCTGGGCACTGGTAGGTCCCCCCTCGGTTGCTGCCTCTGCAAATTGTACACAGCCAAAAAAAAACGAATGCGCCTCCATAGAGACTCAATCTGTTGTGTATGGAGAGCTGCCCCACTTTGATCAGTTTTGTCTGAAAGCAATTTCCCCCCTCTATGCTTCACACTTTCATGTAAGATGGCTTCGCGTGCAAGCGTGCGAGGGCAATACGCCTTCAATGCATCTGATACAAGAAACGTACATGCATCGCAGACATCCAAAACAAAGCCCGTCAGCTCGTTTTTGTTGCGCGCGCACCTTCCTTCTGGCAAGATGCGAAATCGAAATCTGCCTGTGTGTTGATCCACACATCCGCAAACCCAATTCTCAAGCTGAGTCTGCTTTCTGACTGGCTGACCCGTCTCGCGTGCTACTTGTTTCTTCTTTTTGAAGTGCGTTTGCATACAAACTGCAAGCAGGCAGGCACACACAAAGTGAACGAAGCACACAAAGAATAATGCTCCATCAATTTGCAATTAGTGCATGATTCAATTTGACTGATCTGACTGACTGACTGTGCAACTATAATTCATCGATCGATTGATTGATGTACTTTGTGTCTGGATACTTACATGCAGACTCGAGGACACACTGGCAGGCACCTGACTTCTAAGGGCAAACACTGGCATCTGGCATGCAGGGGGAGACAGGGAGTCATTAAAAGTCTGACTGACTGACTTTCATCAACCTGAACACAGGTGAGCAGGGCCCTCTTTCCGTTCTTCTCTTGTCCTGGGGGGGGAGGAGTTCTCCACTCGGTTGACTTTCCAAACAGATGGTCCTTCAGATCTTCCTTTCGCACTCCCGGGCAGTCACATTCGTCTCCTTTTTCGCAGGTGTGGCGGCCTCCGAGTCTGCCCCCCCCCAGACTTTCTTCCAGGAGGTTATATTCCTGTACATAGGTGCGGACGTGCCGATAGAATCTGCGCACCTGTTTTACAGAAAACTCGAATTCCTTCACTCCTTTCGTATAGAGCAACGCCCAGGCCTGTTTGGGGGGGATTGACTCTGCAAAGGTCCAGAGACAGGCCAGCTTGGCAGGAAAGCTCATCTGAGAGAGGCGTCTGTCTAACAGCATCCCTGCATCAGCTGTGTAACGTGTCGATCTGCAGGTACACTTTCCGTAGTTCTTTTCGAGAAAGCTCTGAAAAGAGGAAACCTCTTCAGAGATCTTTTTCCACGTTTTGAATACTTTCCCACAATCGCAAGTTTTTTCCTTTGAGAGGAGGCTCCACTGACAGAGAATGTCGAAGAGCTCAGCAGGAGGCGTGTTGCGGACAAAGTCCAACACGCTAATTAATGAGGTGATCTCTTCTGGTTTCATGTTGTTTTTCTACTGTTCTAGATAGAATTGAAACATCGCTATCATAAAAGTTTTAGAAAAATTCTAGAGGATCGAACGGTTTCTCACCTTAGGACATTTCTTTACTTTTTTATTTTACAATTTTATTTCAAGTTTTAAAAAATGTTTGAAAACCTATGAAAAACTCTACAAAAACTATAAAATCAGAATTTAGAAAAAAATTAAACTCATTTTTTTTTTTAGTGTGTGAAGCTAGCTTTTCGGGGCCAACCTCTCATCTGAGGGCTTTAAGCCTATACATCTGGCAGTGCTGATTCACTGTTGAACCTCGATCTTTTTTTTGGCGGCGGCGCTGAGCGCTCTCAGACGCCGGGGGGTGTTTTGCGGCGCAGCGGCTAGGCCTCGGTCTATATACACACCCTGGGGGCCGGCTCTCGGAACAAAACCGAGGTTCGTTTTACGACCTTGCATGGATCGATTCCCCCCCGTACCTCCCCACACATTTTTACCGTCTCCATTGACTCACTGCCGCAGTTAGCTAGCACAGTTAGCTGCAGTGCCGCCCTCAACAACTTCAACTATAAGTTTATAATGAGACCTCAATATCTCTTTCTAACAAGTAGTGATAGATAGTGAGGATGACAGCTACTCAAACAGCAGATGATCTACAGGCACTGACTAGCACTGACCACATCTGACCACTCCGCAGTCCACGCAACTGGCCATGGTTAACAATATTAGTTAACAAAAACATAAAGAAAACGAAAAAATAAGAAAAAAAGAAGACGATCGAAGTTAATCGAAGTTAATCGAAGTTTATAGTTAAGTAAGAGACACGTGCCGTCTCCAGCTGTCAGATGATGCATATTATTATAAAAAAAAATAAATGTATGCTAATGTACGTGAAATAGAGGTGTTAAAGACCTGACGTTTTTTATAGTAAAGGCCGGGTTTACCGGCTCGGCCGAGGGCCGACTTGGCAGCTAAACCCGGCTCAAACCCAGCGCACCGCGGGGAGCGGCCAAAGGCCGCAATCCGGCGCACTGTACCTAGGATGTTCGAGGAGAAAGAGATAGACCCGACTCCAAAAAGTTGTACGAACTGATCGACTATCAAAAAGTTGTACGAACTGATCGACTATCCAAGTCTATCATGCGTCATGAAGAAAATAAGATCATCTGAAAGCTTGAATCGGTAAAAAATTTTATCAGTTAAATACTCTCTGGAAAAGTGAAGAGGTGGAACGAGAGACTCTGAGTGAAGAGAGATGACTGTGAGTGTGTATCAGTGTATGTATTGATGTGTTCATGTCTGTGTACTCTCCTGACACAGTATGACTAAGCTACGCTTGATCGAAAGCTGCCGAAGATGATCTTAGTCTTAATAATGTTTAAAGACGGCCGGAGGCCGCTGAAGAAAATCGTATATCTTGATTGAAAACCACCAAAGACCGGCTGGTAACGAGAGACTGAAGGCCACACCGAAGATGAACGCATGTTAAATTTATGTAAGAGAGTTAACGTCAAATTAAAAGATGTACTACGCCCGTATACACTGTTGTTATGCAAATCAATTAATGCTTGTTGTCACCTTTTTGAGTAACTGTTGCGAATTAATAAATATAAATTTAAGGCAATACAATCTAAAGGCACTTATGATAATGATGATAAGATGACTTAACCCGCCAGTCGATCACACACCTGAGTGATACCTCTTCTATTCATATATGCTCCAATTGCCTATACCAGAGACACTTTTATAGGGTATTTATTACCTAGATTTATTACTAAACTTTTTTATAATAGTGAAAATGTAATGAGCGCCAAAAATAGTCTTAGTGTTGATCGAAGGCGGCCAGAGGCCGCCGAAGATGCGCAAAGATAACAGCATTTTGATCGATTCTAAAAGGTGCATAGCTTAGTGTTAGGGGAGTATGTCTATATTGGTGTGTCGGTAGGAGTAAAAGTAAAAAGATACAAAAGAAATGCAGTGCCTGGTTGTGTAAAGAGAGAAAGATGTATTTCCTCTTATGGGAAAGCGTGTTAATCATTTGTGATAGAGTGAAGTGATCGACTCGGAGGAGAAGCAGTAGAGATGATGTGGAGATGTGACTCACTTTATATGTGCATGGAGGCAGATCCATAATAGATCCAGAAAATTTACTCCATCCGCAAGACCGCGATCCTCTCGTTCAGAATTGTAACAAGATGCTTCAATACATTCATTAAAAGAGGTTTCTTTACTTTTTGAACTTTTAAGAAGTTCCTTCTGAAAGATAAAGGGGGATACACACGTGAAACTGACTAGTTACAGTTAGAATTTCTATCATACGGTTCTTGGAAGGAAGAGTTAACTTAAAGAATACACTTGCTCTAGACTATCTATAAATTCTGTTCTTAAAAGTATACAGGCTGAATGTCTGGTTTTAGGTTAAGCCTTGGGTATACTCCCAGGATCAGTGGTTCCGTTCTTCCATATATAGTTCAATTACACTCCTTTTGAGTGGACTGAGCAGTTTTTGCTTTGTACGAATTACTTTAATCATGAACGAGACGGCTTTTCATTGCACTTGGATCTGTGAGATGCATGGATGCTGGCTAGGCCAACCAACACTCATGTGGATGTGGCGGCTAAACGCGGCACGGCTCACGCCGTGGTGGTACGTATCTCACTGAACTCGATAGGTACTCCACTATAAAGGGAAATCGGTCTTCAGAAAAATCAAGGCCCGACCTGGCGCAGCCGTATCTGCCCAAAAACCATCCGAAAACCTCAGAGTCTTTAACAAGTCCGATATGAGGAATTTATACTTTTCCCGCCTGCCCTACTACGCCCTTCTATTGATTTCTAAGTTGAAACTACGAATGACAAGTCACATAATGATTCATATTAAACGTAATCTATTGGCAGTAAACTGGCTACAATTAAAAATGTTTTTCTATTTAAAAAAAAAAATAAATGAGTGGACTTGCTGGGACTTGCTCGGACCCAGATTTGAGACTAACTGGAAGACGCAGAACCTTTTCACACAAAAGGCTACCCCCATGGCATTGCCTACTTTTTTGTTTAAAAATAAATAGAATGAACATGATATAAAAATTATACTGTGCTGTTAGGAGTAACTATGAGCCCTTCTTAGAAAGCTTTTGGCTACCATCAAATTGGTAACCCCAATTTGGTAACTCAAGGAGTCTGAGGAGACTACCGTTACCGCCGCAATCTGGCCGTATCTGCCTACAAATGTGTTGAATCGAGATCTAATATAGGAGAAACCTAGGGAGAAACGCATCTTTAAAAACTGTGTACGAGTAGAGTACGACGTAAAAAGATCATTTTTAAACTTTTTTTGTCTAAATTGTTTCTATAATATCAAGAACTTGACTTCAACTTACACATATTTATGGATATAAGAGAACTTTACAATAAATCTGTCTTTGCTACTCGATTTATCCACTAGTTTGTCTGGCTTAAAAGAACGATTACCAGAGTTTTTGTTACCGAAACAAAGGTAATCAATATGACTCTACATGATTACTGTAACCATGAAAATGGTTACCAAGCGGCCTAACGGCCGCCTAGATAACTAAACTAAGTTGGTTACTCCTAACAGCACAGTGTAGTAAAAATTATAGATTTTAATTTATCAAATTATCAAACCCTATTATATATAAAAAAAAATGAAAACTGCTCCGGAACGACGACAAAAAAAATGTTTGTTCAAATTTATCAATCATATATATCAATTATTTTAATAATGACTGAGCTATACATACTAATACATACTATTAGCATTAGTATAAATCATCCCCCCGCGTATATATCGATATCTATCTATGTGTCTGTCTGCCAGTGTCTTTTAAGTTCTGTGGATGTCTCTCACATTCTCTCTCCTTCTGGGCTTACTCGATGTGTTTGATCCCCCCGAAGCGGTATAACTTTATATAATTCATTCATTCATTCATTTATTCATTTATTCATAAATAGTGTGTATGTGCCGCCCGGGAGCTTAGCGCTCCAACTGGGGTTAGGCATCCTCTAACTAACTAACCAACTAACTGTACTAGAACCTATCACAAACAAAATTATTATGTAAAAAGCCTAAATCTTCAAATTAAGCATTATCTAGAGCATTATGATTGACTAAATGATTGATCCTAATTAAGAATATACGTCAAAGCCGATCATTTCATTTCATGCTATCAACCATATTGAGTCAATTTCAAGTAAGGATCGATGAACTTTCAGTCAAACAGTCTCAAACGTTTCGTTTGCATTTACTCTGTAATTAACAGTCAGAGTCTGTCTAAAATATTCCTTTTCTCTTTTCATTTCTCTCCTTAAAAAAACCCATCAAAAAAACATTCACAAACATGTACCATTTTGCAGTCAAACTGAAGCATGTTGCACGTACTTGCAGCAGCGCGTCTTTTAAATAGGGATATACGCATGTGAGTCGGGATTTGAGGCAGCAAGCGGCCAAAGACGCATGGAACAGATATAAATCTTGGACACGTGGATTCAGCATGACGACCCGGAATTGAGCATGCATTGGAAGTGTTCATGGAGGAAGGACAGGCACAACAAAAGGGAGACAGAGGCTCACCTCTGACATTTCCCCATTTAATTAGAAACAAAAACTGTGTTGTTGATATGCAGATGTTGATATGTTTTGATCTCCGACATACTGACTTTCCCTTGACAGACCTTACCTACACTTGGAACAAGTTCGCTTTCAATCCTTCCACAAATGCACCCCTCTCTTTTCCCCCTCTTTCTGATTCATCTTTCCTTTTCTGATTCCAAAACACAAGCAGGCTCAAAGCTCTTGACACATGCAGACGCGGCCACATAGGGCGAAATCATCGACCGTCGCCACACATGAACGAAGGCGCGCGGTCACTTTCTGTTTTTATCGTGACTGAAAGAAGGTATCTGACGGTGTCCGCATAAGTTTTCCATCGGATTTCGCTCGCTGGTCCTCCCAGAGAAACAAAGCAAGACCCCATAAGGCGGCATCACCCACACAGGGTCGTTCACCTTCTCCCTCCCAGCAAGAAAGGAAAAAAGGTGCATTTTCTTTTTTTCGACGCCCTTCACGTCTTCGGACTTGACCTGTAAATTATCTTTTCGGGAGATTCTCTCTCCTCTTTCCGGCTTCTTTCCACCAATTTGTGTTGCCGATCATTACTGTGCCACGTGACCTTTCATTCGGTCAGGTTAGTACTCCGGCTGCTGGGTCTGCATCCACACGTAAAAGCACAAGAGGGGCGAACGTCAGGGAAGACTGAAAGAGCATGCAATGAAAGACCACAGCGGAAAATCGCGCAGAGAGTGGAGCGGTGACGGTACAGACAATTGAATGCTGTCCTCCGCTCCTTTTCAGCAGAATCAAACTCTGTTCAGAAGGAGGCTGGCAGAAATCTGATTCGTTTCAATGATTCGATGCAATTCGGTTGGTCACAACAAAATATTGGGACCGCACGCCACAAAAGCGCTGGATCTCCAGATGAAATGACCTAAAAGTCCTTCAGCGCTGGACAGATTAGCCAGTCCTCTGAGTATCCGGAAAGCAGGGATTGGACTGACCATTGCGGGCTGCTTCTTCTCTTCTTCTTCGTTCTCCACCATCATGCCCTCGGTAGTCAGAACCAGTCCAGCAACAGAAGCGGCATTATCGATGGCCGAAATGATAACCTGGAGAATGATGCGCAATCCAAGCATTTCCAGTGAATTGAAAGAACCCGCTTCGGGGAACGCAGGTCAACACCAGGGGCACTATCGTGCAAATGCAATGCAGAAAATTTCTGAGCATAGCCAAACGCCTGAAACTCCTGGCCAGAGAGACAAAACGACAACTGTGTTCGCGCAACCAAATTCTGCCAAAAGCGGCCTTGCGCCGGATGGGGGGAATGGGGGTAGGCCTGATGAGGAGAAGGGATCGCTGCAGCGACTATCCATGGAAATCGGAGACAGAGAAGGCAAGCAACGGTCTTCGTGCGATGCAGTACAGAAGCATGTTTCAAAATGCATGCTGCACAGGCAGTCAACAGTCGCTTGGCACTCCCTTCTACCCTGATGACGGACACGGAATATTGAGGAGGGCATGGGGACGCCTGCTTGCAACGCACCCGTCCTTGTAAGTAAGCGAAAAAGCTGACCTTTGCAGGATCAATCACTCCCATCTTGATCATGTCACCGTACACAGACGTCTTTGCATTCCATCCGTAACCGAATGGCCGATCGGAGTTTGCAATTGCCTTCACGACTCGATTTCCGTCCACACCTGCAAAACACACCAGGCAGGCGCACGTCAACATGCAACATGCGGTCGCGTCCACTTGGCGGTAAATGATCTCGTCTGCTCCTGACCTACCTACCTGCATTCTCTGCGATCTGCCACGTGATGCTCTTCATAGCCTTCAGAATGATTCTGGCACCGTCCTTCTGCAACTCGACCTCACTCTCCATCTCAGGAGGGATCTCCTCAGAGACCAACTCTCCAGTGTCAAGATCCACACCGACGACCTCTTGCTTGGCCGTTCGCTCCACTTCCTCCATGCACCTCTTCTCAAAATCGGGACTTGCGAGGGCAAGGTAGGTAACGCCGCCCCCGGGGACAAATCCTCCTTCAAGAGCCGCCCTCACTGCGTTGATTGCGTCTTCGTACCTGGATTCAGAATGTTCCCGAGGGAGGGAGGGCAAGGAAGCAAAGACATGAGGATGGGGTAAAGAGAGCCAGAAAGGCATACAAAGGAGAGCGCGGTGTAGATATGGGGAAGCTGAGAGCAGGGCGACTACACATAGGAAGGCGAGGGAGCAGGGAGATCTTGAGGGCAGGGAAGAGACCCAAGGCACAGAGACGGGTGTAACAAGCTAATAGCAAGATAGCAAGCAAAAAAATGACACGCCGGTCAGTTCGAAGACAATAGCAAAGCGGAACCAGAAACCACTTGTTAGGCGCCTCGTCACATAAACCAAAAGAAAGAAGACGAGGCTGTTCCTCCGCCTCTGTGCAGAAAGAGCGCGCGTGGCACAGTTTCTCTGTTCTCTGTAGGAACGATGAAAGAGAGCCCATCTGCGTGCACGAATGCCCAAGGCAGTGTAAAAGCAAAAGATTCACAGACGAGAGGGCGACTCTAAGCGTAATGAAAGGATACTTCCCGCACGCCCTCACCACAACAGTCTCTGGGGCTTCGTGCGTTCGATTCGTTTTGATTTCTGTGTGCCTAACGGCTCGTCTGAACGGATAATCTCGTTTGTGCAGCACGCTTGTGTGGCGTCTCAGTTCAAAGACTTGAAAAGTATGGCTGACCTCAGCTTCTTTTCTTTCTGCTCTGTCTCAGTTGCCGCCCCGACAAGAATTCTTGCGATGCCTCCCGACAGTGCTGCCACCCTCTCATCAAGCTTCTCCTTATCGTACTTTGACGTGCTCTTCTCGCGCTCGACCTGTATGAAGGCAGGCAGTAGCCGTGCAAAGAGGAGGCGTGCAATTGAAGTTTCACCCAGAAGACAGAAAAGTGCACAAATTGCCGTCCAAAAGCTTTGCCTTTTCGCAACATTGCTCAAAAGAGTGCGGGAGAATGGAGCTTGCAGTCGCAGAAAAAACAGCTCTTTGCCTCGACTGAAATGCGAAACGGAAAGCATAGCAAATTAGATAAAGGAAACAAAATCAGGGCACGATGTGTCATGGTTCTCACTGAATATTGCAGGGTCGGAGAGACGCGTTTGATTTGGCCCCATCATAGAGAAAAGGGGGGGTATGAGGGTACTTCGCAGTCGAAGAAAACAGGGAGACTGGTCTTGATCTATGTGGTTGCACGCCACCATGAAGCTTAATGAGATCGGTCGGTCGATCGGCTGCGCATGCCTCACTATCACTCGCACTTTCCCAGCCGAGTTTTCAAAGGCCTTCCTGTCGAACGGACGATGTGTGTCGCTGTTTCCTGTGCTGTCTTTATCTTTCCCACTTTCGTCTTCCGGTCTTTGTTTGCTTGTTTTCTACTTTCCCGTTTCCTCCTCAGATCGTCCTCTCGCTTTCTGTATGTCTCGCTCTGTCGTCCGTGGAAACTGTCACTTTCTTACCTTGAGCTGGTCGATGCGTGCATCAATGTTGACTCTGTACTGTGGGTACGTGATAATGGACGTCCTCTCCTTCCTGACAACAACACCCTGAGCAGTTCCGAGCATCTCCGGAGTGGCCTGCACGAGAACACGTAACACACCGGTCAGGGTGAGAGTGAGGGAGAAAGGGGACGCCAAAAACTTCACTCGGGTTGAAGTGAGGCGCGGACATCAGCGAAAAGAGACCAAGAGGGGGACCGTTCGTGCATGTGTTTCTTGATTTTCTGTTGACTGACCTCCTCGAGAGTCAGGCCGACATCTTTGGAAATCAGCGTTGCATTCGTCGCGATTGCGATATCTCTCAGGTAGTCCTTCCTTCGCTCTCCAAAGGAAGGGGCCTTGACAGCAACAACCTTCAAGAGCCCCCGCATCTTGTTGATGATCAAAGTCTGAAAGCAAAGAGGACACAGCAGATAGATACCGCCAGTTGACCAAGGTAAAGAGAAACCCGTGAAGGTTCAAACGACCAAACAAAGCAAGGACAGGCGTGAATGGAAATGATGATGCTACGTATGGAATTAATTTCGACACACCAGTCTCTGCCGTCACTTTTGTCCGTTAGTCTGCGTCTTTGTTTTTCTGTGTCTCTCTTTCTCCCTTCCACCCTCCTTCCCTCTCTGTGTGTGAGTGAGTGTGTGTGTGAGCGCGTGCGTGCGCACTCGCATTTGCGTTCGTCTATCCGTACAGTTGGTGACTAGATATTGTTCTGCACCTGCATAGCCTCGGCTCCGAAGTCTTCCGCGATGATCACGAGGGGCTCTTTGGACCTGCACATACGCCATCAGTTTGCGGTGTAGCTGAAGTGGCGAGCCTATTCCTCAGTGGCATGAAAACGATTGTTCTCGAACGGCAATATTCTGTCACCACAACCTTTCCGTTCCGTCGACCAACAACGTGTCCTTCAGCCTCTAGCACTTCATACTGTCTCCTCCCCCTTCTCCAGAGGCACGCATGAGAAGGAAACAAACATTTGTCTTATCAATT
>JAHBMJ010002563.1:0-5000 GCA_018398765.1 Chromera velia | reverse complement strand
ATTCACCTGCACGATACAGCAGACGCATGTGATGAGAACAGGTATCAGGGTGGGAATCAGGAAAAGCTGCGAGAACCGACTTGTGACAAAGATAAGAGCAGTAAAGTGGGAAGGCCACACACAGACAAGTAGAGTTCGCCGGTCGGCTTTCGACAAAATTTGGGAAGGGGTGAGCTTGCCTCCATGATAGATGCACTGGGCGGAGAATCTCCTTTCAGGGGCGACTCGAGTGCATGTGCTGCCTCCCTTTTTCTTCTCTTTTGGCCGATCTTTGTGCTTCTGTGTTCACTGTGTCTTTCCTGCTACTGTGGCGTGACTCTGCTTGTTCGACGCATGTGCAGGTGTCCGTGTGTGGATACTTTTCGTTTTTCCAAGTCCTGCCTGGCTGTTCGCCTTTTCACAAACAGTCAGGCTGATTGACAAACTGACAATCATGGGAGGTCCGTAGTCCTTCTCCAGGAGAACATTTCGGCCTCGGGGCCCCAGAGTCACCTACACGGATGGGAAAAGCAACAAAACGAGAAGCACGTTCCACAAGAGACTGGAGCCGGAGACACAGACTCCAACAATCACAAGAGAGAGAGAGACACCGAAGCCCAAACACAGACACAGACACACAAACACGCGAATACACACATAGAATATACATATACGTGCAGAGGAGAATGTATACATACGTACAGAGGAGGGGAGAAGAGGAGAGGAGAGGGGAGAGCAGCAGAGGACAGGAAGAGACCGAGAGCAACGAGGTGGAGGGGGAGAGGGAGGGAAGAAGGGGAGAGAGAGAGAGAGAGAGAGAAAGACAGAAAGAAATAAAGAAAAGAAAGAAAGAAAAGACAGAAAGAGAGAAAGAAAGAAAAAAAGAAAGAAAGAAAGAGAGAAAGAAAGAAAGAGAGAGAGAGAGAGAGAGAGAGAGAAAGAAAGGAAGGAAGGAAGAAAGAAATAGAGAGAGAAAGAAGAGAGTAGGTATGTAGATAGGTACGAAGTAGCGAACAAAAGATGGAAGGAAGCTAAGAAGGTAGGCAGCTAAGGAGCAGGAAAGAGCGAACGAAAGGCGGAGGGGAGCTAAGAAAATAGGAAGATGGGGGGGAAGCTGAGACGTGGATGGGTAAGAAGGAGTAAGGGGGAAAGAAACAGTCCAAGGAAAGAAGGAATGAAGGAGGAAACGCAGGAGAAACGCGGGAAGGGATGGGCGATGCAAGGAAAGGAGGCAGATAGGTAGGAACAAAAGGGGAGAGGGGTTGGAGAGGCAAACCAGAGACTAAGGAAAGCAAATCAGGCAAGCAATGAAACGAAAAAGCAGTGAAGGGAGAAAAGTCAGCAAAGGACACGAAAAAGTACTTCAGGTATTATTTTTCACAGCATTTCGGGTAACCGAACTGCATTCTGTGTGAGTTTTCTATGTCACTTCAGAAGGGCACGACCCCACCTTCACAGTGTCTGCCACTGCAGAAATGCCCTCCAGCAAATGGGACCGACACTCTGTGCCCAAAATAATGTCCTTCGATTTCCTTCCCATCTGCACACAGTGTTTGGGGTTGATGAGACTCCCATCGATACAGCCACACTTGGGTCCTCTGAAAGATCTGTTTCGACCCACGCGGCAAACCACGCATGTCCTCCACCCCACCCCAAAACACACACATGCACACATTCATACGCAGCTATAGCGCTCGAGCAGGGGACTATGAACAAAAACTGCTCGAATCAACCACATCAATCTGTATTCTGAGAGTCCATAGCCCAGGTGATCATACAGATAGATGGATGAGCAAGACTCTAGGCGAGGGTGGGGCGGAGGTCCACGACAGACCACACGTGAAAAAGAAAAGTCACCAGTTCTACGAGTGCGACACGGAGCCAATAGGACAAAGCAAGCCCCGAATTCGATAAAAGCAACCAAATTCCATGGCAAACACTACTGGCCCTGTTGAGACACACGAGGAGGAACTGAAAGCGACGGACGGACAAACCTGCATGACGACATCGCAACGTCTCTCCCTTTTAGGTTGTCGCAACAGTTGCCGTCTCCTTCCGATGTCCTTCACATGACTACCCAGAAAACCCAATGGCAGCCGACCCTGCTGCTCGGAAGAAAATTGAAAGGAATAAGCTGGCTGGGCAAGCAGGGAGGCTGCTGCCACAGCACACAGAGCCTTCACTCCAGCTTTCATTGTGTCCCTTTTGCGCCTGGTTTGACCTTGCGGGCTTTAAAAGCGCCACGGATGTGCAGTCACTTAATTGTGGAAAAAGATTGTCGGGAGAAACAAAGAGGTCTCACCTGAATCACAAGAGCATCTACACACTCAGCTTAGACACAGGAGGTCCTGAACACTGCAGTCGCGAGACATGCATTGAGAGCTAGAGGTTGATTGTCCAAAACCGGAGACGGCTCTGCAGAACCGTGGCGCGCGGATGACGGTTCGGTCTCTACATTATAATATACAGAGCCCCTCACTTCGCTCGCTGTCTCAAAGGCCCCTGCATGGGTTGGCGCTCCGCCCTCCACGGGGCCAGCGTCAGATACGTACGATGCATGCATGCGCTAGTGCATGCGTAAATCTGACCGATTTTCTGACGCAAGCAAGCTTGCGAACGGCTCCAGAAAGCAGGAAAAACTACAACTGGTTGACGCACGCATCTCGCCTGAGACCGCCTCCGTCAGATCAAAACGTCTACAGGTTCCCGGGGGTAGCGAACCTCCCTGAACCTAAGTACCACTTGAAAAAATTTAATCAAAATGATCTGTATATGCGGCATTTTTTTTTAAGAGACCGTTTACGCTTGTGGCGCAAACGATCAAGATACCGCCTAGATATGCGGCTTCAGCTTTCAAAACACCCTAGACGATCCACACCTGCGGTGCGGACTTTCAAGCTTGTCGAAAAATGCCAGGGTTGCCGATTTTTCCAGTGGTAAAGCAAACTAATTACTGGTCAACCGGTAATTACGCTGGTCACCAGTAAAAATTTTGGTAAAAGTTATAGGGACAAAGCGTAATTTCACATACTCTGGCAACAGATAGACAATATCATAGTGGGAAGGCCTAGTACGAAATTTATCAATCAATCAATCAATCAATCACATCATATTCAAGAAAATTTATGTCCGATAATAAACATAATTTCAAGTTATTTGTTCACAGAGATATAAAATATGCTTAACCAATAATCACTAGTCAATGCATGATACTGTTAATCTAAGCCTTTTTGGCTCAGACTTAGACTCAGACTAGTTAACGACAAACCAGATGGGCACTGTGTCACTAGCTATGTGTGCGCAACCTAGGACCCCCCCCGGGTGTGTAAGTTGTCCGAGTTGGGCCAAAATTAATAGCACACAAGACGGATCAAGATGGCAGTCCCTAGTAGTAGTCCATCAAACAGAAGCGTGTATAAGTCTTATAAAAAGAACAGCTAGCATGCCTCAACAGACATAAAATTAAAATGCACAGAATGCCAGAATAACACAGACAAAAGTAAACGCAAGGTAGGTATATACGCGGAGATTTGGAAGACAATGATTGAGGCAGGCACAGATGTCAGAGAAGCTCAAACTAAGATAAGCCAGGCAGACACACCGAGATTCGAAAGGCAGTTAGACACTAACAGACAGGGAGGGACGATAAAATTCAAAACCCAATCAGGCAAACAGATTTTTTGATTTTTTTAAAATCCTAACTTAATTCCTAAATATTAAAAACGTTAAAACAAGTGTTTAAAACTGTAGATTAGGGGTTGCGCTGCAGGTACATTTTTATTTTTGAGACTTAATTTTTTTTTTTTCCTGGTAAAGCTTAGTAATTAGAGTTAATTAATTACTGGTAATCCAGTAATTACCAGTAGAGAGGGGTCATTACCGGATAAAAAAGCAACCCTACAAAAATGCAGCTTCAACTTTCAAGTACATGGTAGTTACATTCAGGGAGGTCGGGTAATATTTGCGTTCCAGATGTTGATCACCATCATATGGTCAGCTAGATGGCCAGAGTAGATGTAGTACGAAACAGTAGGAGTCAAACTATGGGACAAAGCGGAGTCAGGGACAATCTGCTCTAATCTACTCTTTATAGCAAGCAGAGGTTCATGCTTTCTAAAGTTGACTGAAGAGGGAGATGGGTTTGTAGGGGGGGAGCATAATACCCCCCTGTTACTATAATCGACTGAAACTTTTTAGGACATTCAAGTTCAGCCTAAGTTCTGCGCTTCTCACTTATAAAGTTCAAGTCTGTTCCGATGTTCTGCTCTAGGTCAATTTTTACTACCTAGGGGGACAAAATTAATGCATATTATATCTAAGAAGCATATCTTCAACACAATTATCATGGGCTTGTGACACCCTAGTAAAAGTAATCTAACGTCAGACTAGAAGATAACTTCCTATTTATATATAGCTCTGTCGTTTTGCTTTATATGTGAAATCTGTAAAATTAAAAAATGGTAGTCTAGGAGCGCTCTAGGAATTGAAAAAAACATTTTAGGACTTCAAACTAAATTTTTGACCCAATGTGAGGCCCGTAGGACCCAACTAGTTAGTATAAGTCTTCACTAAGTCTACTTGGTCAGCTTGGTCCAACGCTGCCCCTTTTATCTGACAAACTCAAATCTTCGCTTTTTTTAAAAAAATTATGCATTAATTTTGTCCCCCTAGGTGTGGAGCGCTCAACATTAATTCATCAATTAAATCAAAACGTCAAAAAGATATAAATCAATTTCATATAAAAATATTTTGAATAATTTGTGATGCAATGATACTGTTTGATTTAGGTTAACATTTGAGATTGATTTTATTTTTATCATAGGGTGTCTATGAAATTTATGTTTTTTGTTTTTCAGTTTTTTTTATAAAAATCATAAAGTGCCTACACGTATTGCTGTAAGGCTTTGCTTACAACAACAATACAGTTGAAAAGCATCAACGTTTTTCTTTCATTACTGTAAACTTATGCGGCTGTTTGTTATCTATTAGAATTATTTTGGTTTTAAAAAGTTTTTACAAGT
>JAHBMJ010002562.1:0-17963 GCA_018398765.1 Chromera velia | reverse complement strand
CTGAACTTATTGTCTCACCTAGCAGTAATATATTGCAATAGACCGTACAGGACGGAAGGGAGCCAGTAGACCAAACTAGACAGGACGGGACACAAACTTCGATCTACACGTGCGCGCGTGCATGCGTTCTTTTATTCTGTTAGATGTTAGACATAAACCACGCGCCCCGCGACCGGCCCCGGAAAGACCACCGCCTAAAATGGTCCCGCAAGCGAAAAATTAACCAAACGCTATACGGGTGAGTGCCTTAATTGCGCGCGCCCGCGAAAAGGGTGAGTGCCTTGGAATTGAAATTATCCGGCTGGGGACATTTGACGGGCCATAAAATTGGCATAAATGTTTGACGGGCCAGGGATTTTTGACGAGCCAGGCTATTTTGACGGGCAACGCTATTTTGACGAGCCAGGGATATTTCACGGGCCTGGTGATCTTGACCGGCTCATTTTTTTGACAGGCCAGGCTAGTGCCGCGTCTAAAGCTTTCGCGCCAAAATTATTGCGACAAAAGCGCCGCTGCAACACACTCTTTTCAGAAAGTTCATCGTGTCCGTGCATGAGATGATGTGACATTGATGTCTGCACCGACTCTGAAGGGACAGATTCTCAATTGATTGACACTCCAACACTTCGACGTGGATGATGTTCTCAAAGTTGTCCAGGCAGAGCTTGGATCCCTGCAAGCCAGATGCCTGAAAATACAGTGGGAGGCCGCGAGCCGAAACAGCAGTGGAAACGCACGACCGCCATCACTGGAGGTGAGCGACTTCGCCTGTCTATGTATGCCTTCGTGAGGAGTTCCAACTCCGTATACAGATCACAGTGAAATTTCTTGGTTGACGGAGCAGCGGTGCGGTGTGGAAAGAGGGGTGCTCTGAAGGGCGCTGCCGGCTTCTGGAGGAATGCAATTTCGCATCGTTGTGGAAGACTGCGCGGCAGTCAAGCCGTCGGTTCTCGATCCCGCGTTCAGTCCCTTGACAGGAAAGCCCCTCAGTCGTGTGCCTGTAGTTCGGCTTTTCGGGACCGTCTCCGGTGGGCAGCAAGCAGTTCTCCACGTCCATGGGTACCTTCCGTACTTCTACGTAGGTCTGAACGACCAATTGGAAAGTGCCTTCTTGTCCCGGTCTGATGGGGAGGAGGGACAGTCCGTCCGGGGTGATCTGCTGCGACAACTTGCCTTAGAGATCGATGACGCACTCTCTCAGGCGGGCCAAGGCAAGGGAGGAGAAACGTCTTCGTCTTCTTCGTCTTCGTCTTCGGTCAGACAGGCAGGAGCCGGCAGAGACGGAAGTGGTGGGACCGGCTCTGTGTTCGACCTTCAGGTCCGTCGTTCTCCCCTGTTTTGGTCTGACTTCTCCCTGTCGATCCCAGTATGCCCCCGTCTGTCTGTCTACCTGTCTTCCCCCCCGTCTATCGGGGTGTGTGGTGATGCCTCCCGTCTCTCGCTCTGTGTGTCCGTAGACGGCGGGAAAAAGGAAGAAACGTATTGTCTGGGTGTCAGTCTCTCTGCTCGTGTGTCTCCTAATCCGTTTTTCTGCTGTTGATGCATGGCCCTTTGAGCAGCAATCCGACGATGTACCTCAAATGACACTCCCGCCTGCCTGTGTTTCTTTTGTCTTTTCGTTGTGCGTGCAGCTGTGTAAGAGACGGTCGCTCTATGGGTACCACCCCAAACCCTCCCTCTTCCTGAAAGTCACCGTATGTCTTCCCCAGATAGCGCAAAAGGTCGCCAGTCTCTTCCATTCAGGGCGACTCGGCCAGAGGGCCTCTGTCAGGTCTCTGTTTCCAACCTTACCCAGAGACGCCTTGCAGCTGCAACCCTTCGAGCTTCACCTCCCTTACCTTCTCCAATTCCTCATCGATCATGACTTGAGAGGCATGACCTCCGTGCCACTCCCAATGGAAACCGTCTTCTTCAGAAAACCTCGGGACGAGACGGCAGAGACGGAGACGGCGTCCCTTCGGCCCTCTCCCTCCCCTCCCGTTCCCCTCTTCTTCTCACGGCACGAATTCCATCCGAATTGGTCCTGGATTTTCAAGCACGCAGAGCGCTTGGCTGTTATTGCAACACAAGAACTCCCCTCAATCACTGAGTGTCCAGAGGACGCCACAGAATCCCGAACACAAATCCTATCCCGTTCCTGTACCCCAGCCCCCTCACGACCCCCAGTCGTGAACATCCCCTCCTCTGCATCCCCTGGGGCTGTGGGGGATCGAAGTCCGCCGCAACCTGTGACCTCTACCCCCCCTCAGACAGGAAGAAGGAATGGGAGTGAGGGATTCGAAGGCAGTTTGAAGAAAGGAAGGGAAGGGGATAGAATCCATTTGAGAGAGGAGACGACCGAAGAGAAACGCGCGTTTCTTCAAGCAAAGATGCGCTCTATCTCTTTGTCTCATTCTGCCCCAACAAGGTCCAGAAACAAACAAGGGACCCCGATGCCTTCTCGCCCCCCTCCCTTCCAGGCTCTGCGCCGTCCCCTCCCCTGCCCCAATTTGGCTGAGGAGACTGACGCGCAAGGGCAGAAGGAAAGAGACAACTCACAGAAAAGAGACACAAAACGTCCCCGTCTCATGATTTCAGGCGACACAGACCGTGTACACCTCTCTATGGGAGTTGACCATTCAAGCTCTTTACAGGATCCCCCCCACTCTGCTGCTTCTTCTGCTGCTGCCAATCCTGGCCAACAACCCAAGTCCCATCAACCCCCCATTCTAGTCATAGACGACGACGACGACGACGACGATGAGATCGAAGATGAAGTCCAGGACTCTCAACAAAGTCCTCACGCACACTCCCCTCCCATCCCCTTCCCCCCCACAGCAGGCCTCTCAATCCCACCCACCCTCCCGCCTCCACGCTCCTCTTCATCCAGCCAGAGGAGCGAAGAAAGAGTTCCCTCTGCATCTGCCGCAGCGTCTGGATGGTTCTCTCGTCCCCAGACCCCCTCTGCCCCTCCCTGTACCCCCCCTCAACGGACCCTGAATGATCTCAGACGAGTCCTTCCAAGTGTGCATTGGATCTTCAGACCCACCCAGCCACCCAAGATGTCCCCTCTTTCAGTCGAGTCCACCACCGAGCTTGAGATCGACATTCACCACTCTGCTTTCCTTCTCCCAACCACAGACACAGCAGGAGCACAACCGCCAAAAGACCCCAATACACCCCATCGGAACGCCAACAACCCCCCCCTGCCACCTCCTTCCACTCCCCCCCTGGCAGTCACTGCAAGGCCCCAACAATTGGACGTTCTGGTCATGGAGGACGACGACGAATTCGATGAAGTTGCGGGAGACGCCCCACAAGGGCCCTACCTGCTGCCCCCCCCTCGTCAGCAAGGAAGAAACGGAATCCCGAGAGACATCAGAGATACCCCACAGCCCTCACAGCCTCAGAACAGCATGGCCATTTTACCCCCCGTCGGTTGGCCCTTTCCGGTTTCACGAGCAAGTGAGATCGACGAACCGTCTGGATTGAAATTGAAGGACTTCACTGACCTCTCTGCACCCCCCATCTGCGGGGATTCACTCGAGGGGCTCTGGACGGTCTGTCTCTCTTTCCTCTTCTTCTCTTCTTGCATTCTTCTCCTCTTCTTTCGTGTTTCCTTTTCCTTCCTCTTCTTTTCTTGGGTCTTCTCATTTTCTCAGTTCTTCCATTGGAGGAGCTCTCGCTGGGCCTTTGTCTCTCTGTTGCGTTGCGCTTTGGGGAATTCGTCCATCTATCGTATACACTTGCGTAGAGAGAAACTCAAATAATTGATGTTCCCGATATCATGCAGGACGAGAGGAAAAGATGCCGAGAGGCCGGCGTGGACCCTCCGGACAGGAGGAACTTCACCTTGAGCTCCTTTATTCGGTCAGTCTCTCAGTCAGTCGGTCGGTTAGCGGGGGGGGGCTGAGTAGACACACTTGTGGAGGTGGATGGGATCAGACGCAGGACACCTCAACAACATTTACTTCACTTCTCCAAGTCCTAGGAGAGGAGAGACGCGCTGTGGAAGCCTTTGGCGCAGTCGGCAACGAACAAAATCTCTTCTATTTCTTGTGCATATGCTTCTTTGCCTGATGCTGCAGGAAGGAGACGGCTCCCGAGAGTCTCATCGAGCCCGACTTTCTTCCTCGCCTAGAGGAGTTGGAGACTTTCGTGAAGGAGACACGGGGGGAGACGGCAGAGACGGGAAAACAGACAAAGGGGCCCGATGTGGTCCCTGCATGCCCGCCCTTTCAAGGGCCTTCAGGCGCCGCTGCCGCGTTGACTGGTGAGGGAGACGCCCTTCAAAACGGTCCCTTTTTTAGACACACGTATCCTTTCTACTCGAACCCGAAGGACGTAACCGAGGCCCACCTCCCCCAGCCGTCTCCTGGTGATCCCTCACGTCCACTCAGATCTCGTCGGGCGGGCGCGGCGATCTATGCAGAGACGGGACCTTCGTCTAGTGTCCTCCCTCTTTCTGCTGTGTCTGCAAACCCGCAACGGTCGCTTCTCCACACTGCTGCCAAAATACACCGACCCCTCGCTCCCGTCTCCCCCGCCACCGCAGCAAAGACGGAAAAGGGACTGCTTCCCTTCATTCACAGCCAGGCAGTGGCAAATGGGCAAATAGAAGGAGACGGGAAGTCGAAGAAAAAGGAGGAGAAGAAAGGACGTCCCGCTCTTGTCATTCTCCAATCCGCACCTTCCACCGCTTTTGCTTTCCACCGCCCCCCCCCCTCACCTGCAGATGTGGCTGCCGAGTGTGGCGTCCCCCTATACGCTCCCCCAATCGATCCAGACATGCCCCTTTCCCGTCCTTCATCTCAGTCACAAGGCGACTTGGTGGAACAGTTTGCTGAAATCGATTCCTACGGGCGCATGTGCCTCAAATTGCGAAAAGTAGACAAAAAGAAAAAGGACTCCGATAAGGAAGGCAAGGAGGAGTGCCAACAACAAGAGCCTCCGGGGGGCCCGCGTCGTGCCGCCATGGCAAGTCAATCCCAAGAATCAAACGATTCTGCACAGACAGACCTGGCAGCACTGGAGGTCCGGGAGCAGAGTCCTCCTCTCTCAGGTCCTGTTTGTTCCATTGAACTGCTCACAGACTGTGGTAGAATTCCTGCGTATCCCCCTCCTTCTTCGTCGTCAGCCAACGAGACACACTCCCCCCGTGAGGGCAGTACTGCCATCCGAGGAGGCCCACGTCCTGGGGCCTCTTGGGAAGCATCCACTGCCTCCACTGCAGCCCCCTCGTTCTCCTCTCGCCCGTCTCCGCCCAGTGCCTTCCCGCCAGGAACCTCTCCCCCCCCAGCCTCTTCTGCTGGGTTCACGAACCCACGGACAAGTCCGGCTGCTGCTGCGGCAAGAAGTGCGGGTCCCCCTCCGAAAACAGCGGGACCCAACAACAACACGAAAGCCCAACCGACGAATCAAAAAAACACCCAGAGTCTCTTCCCAACTCCAGCTAGCGGAAACCCCCTCCACGACCAGATTTTCGCTGTGTGCATCGCCACACGAGACGCACGGGTCCCGAGACTGCGGCGTCTGCTGGGAGATGTGGCTGAAGCATTCCGAGCTGAGGGGGGTGGTGGTCGTGTAGGAAGGGGCCGACAGTCTTCTGGGAAGTCCCTTCTGTCGTCTGACCGGCAGGCCATTGATGAGGCCTCACGTGCGGCAACAGAAGCCAAGGCGGGGGGGGGAAGTGGTGATGTGGATGAGGATTGGGACACGCACTTGCATGTGATCTGTCAGATACCGGAAGCATTTGAAGAGAACGTGAACGGAAATGGAGATTCTCCGTGTGCGTTTGCGTGTGGGGAGGTGTTGGGAGGATTGACCCTCTCTCGGGCGTGTGGGTTGACTGCCGTACGAGACGAATGGGAGCTTCTGGACGCCTTCGTGAAGTTCGTAAGGAGAATAGATCCCGATGTGATGTTAGGGTTTGAGACTTCACGCCATTCTCTGGGGTCAGTCTGCTACACGCAGATGGTGTTTTATGAGCACGCGGCTTTGAGGTGCGCACGGTTGCGTTCAGAATGGATGAATTGAGCGAGCAGATCATTCCATTTTAGGGGGCTCAGATACGCATGGAGATGGATGAGATGAAAAAAAAAAATCGGATGGAAGGAATAAATGTGGAGGATGTCCTGGTATCGTATCTGCATGTGCGTGTGTGTGTCTGTGTGTGTGTGTGTGTGTGTGTGTGTGGATGTACATACGTAGATGAACGTGCATGCATCTCCACACGTATGCAAAGTCTTCTCCCCATGCAAACGCATGCAGGTACATTGTGAAGAGGGCCCAGGTCCTGGGAGTGCCTGATCTCCAAAGCCTTCTCTCCAGAATACCCGAGGCACCCAGGGGGAACGGGACCCAGGCACAGGCACAGGCACAGGGGGCGTGGGGGAAGCCCCGGGGATTCGACCCTCGAGACGAGGTGACCGACCCCTGTGAGGTTTTGCCATCGAACTGGAAGGCCAAGCAGAGGCAGAGGAAGAATGGAGAGGGGGGACCTGTGTTAGTGCCCCATTCTTCAGGAAGCGCTCAGGCAGTCGCGGCTGCAGCTGTACAGTCTTCTGGAGTTTCTGCAGCCGCGTCTGTGTCTCTTCAGTCAAGTGGATGTGTAGCAACGGGAGGGTCTGTACAGGGGACGGTTGGGGACGGGGACGAAGGAGCCGGGGGTGTGCGGGGTTTTTGGGGCCAGGAATTTATAGAGGACGTCAAGACAAACCCATGGATGATGTATGCGCCTGTGCTCTCATCCGGTCAGTCGGGGGCAGGGGTGGTTGGTTGGACTCATGCGGTGTTTGTTTGTTTTTTTCGCCTCTTTCTCGCTCATCGCTGAATTTGTCCTCATGCTGTAGCGTTTCCGTCGGGGTACATGTACGTGAAATGGAGTCTATGTGAGATTGCGTGAGTATATGGCCTACCTCGTGGATTTTTGTTTCCCTCGTGCATGCATGCAGGTGGTGTACAGATTGGAGGACGCGTCTGCTTGAACTTGTGGCGACTGCTTCGGTGTCAGTCCTGTTTTGGCGTGTGGATGATATTTCGCTTTTTTGTTTGAGAGAGAGAAGAGACAGAGATAGAGAGCGAGAGAGAACAATCGCATGTCTATGGTCCTGTCTTTTCTGGATGCTTTTATTTTTAGATGACCGCGTCTTTCTCTTGCGAGTTACGGGTTGCGCGTGAGTGTGATCCGACCCATTCTTCACAACTTTATTCATTTTCTTGATACATCGCAAAAAGACAAAGATCTGCTGCGCGTTTGTAGTGAGGCGTCTACTATGTAGGAGGACTTTCTCTCTCTCTCTCTCTCTCTCTCTGTGTGTGTGTGTGTGTGTGTGCGTGTGCGTGTGCGTATGCAGCGGAGGTGAAACTTCTCCAGTATTCTGCACACTCCCTGGCTTCTGCCCTTCTGGGCGTGTCGTTGCCGAATATTCCGTCCTTCTCTCTGGCCTTCGCGTGGAAGTTTTCAGAACCCGTTCGCAGTTCTTCATCAGAGAATAAGATCCAACCGGGGGTGGCAGACGGAAAGAGGAGACGGTTGAGATTCCCGTCTCGCCATCTGGCAGTCAGATACGTTTTGTGTCTTGCGGAGTTGAATTTGGCTTTGGGCGGGGCGTCAGGGGTGATGGAAAGGAACGCGGAGCTCTCCAAACTTTTTGGTGTCGATTTCTGGAGCGCGGTTAGTCCTTCCTTCTTCTCTGGCCTCCTTTTCTCTCTTTGCTGAAGATTCGTTTCTTACTACGTGATTCTTTCTCATTGTCCGTCCTTGTTTCCCTCTCTTTTGTGCCATGCGATCTCGGCCCCTCTCCTTTCCCTGTGACCTTGTCGGTGCTTTTGGTTCTGCATGGGCAAGGGTCTGTTTGTCTGTATGAAAGACAGAGGAAGAGAGAAAAGGAGAGAGAGAGCATCTGCATCTGTGTATGTGTATGTGTATGTGTATGTGTATGTGTGTGTGTGTGTGTGTGTGTGCAGGTGAGTAGAGGAACGCAATTTCGTGTGGAAGCAATGCTGGCAAGATCGGCGCGTCAACTCGGCTACGTCCTTCTCTCCGCCAGCAAGGCACAGGTTGGTTGCTGATATTTGATGTCGTATCGGTGGATGGTTTCTTTTCTACATGGTGTTCCTTTCTTTCTCTCTCTTTCTCATGCGCAACCAACCACCCACTCCCCCGTTTTTCCTCCGCTTGGAGCTTGCACGTGCACGTGAAGGATCACACACATAAATCTGCCCCTGTCTCTCTTTGTCTCTGTACCTGTGCAGGTGACCGGACAGGAAGCCCTCGAGTGTCTTCCTCTGGTCCTGGAGCCTGAGTCTTCTTTCTTTGCAGACCCTGTGGCTGTGTTGGACTTCCAGTCGCTGTATCCTTCTGTTGTGATTGCGTACAATATTTGTTATACGACCTGTTTGGGTAGACTGAGGGGGAGGACGGCGAAGGAGTGGGTGTCTCTGAAGAAGAACAAAATGGGAGTCTTTGAGGTGAAAGTGGACGCGGATGTTCTGGATCAGATCATGGAGAGATTTGAAGAGGCGGGGGAAGAAAGAGAGGGGCATGAAGGGGTGGGAGAGAGAACGGGAGACGAAGAAAAGGGGAGGGCCCGATTCGTGAATATCCTGCCTAACGGGGCCGTGTTTGTCTCCCGAAGAGTGCGCAGGTCCGCCTCTGAGTGTTTCTTTCTTTCTCCCAGATAATTTGTCGCCGTTCAGATTCCTCGTTATTGTTTTTGTCGCACACCAATGTGTGATTCCTGTCCAAATTAAATGTCTGCCCAATCCTCTGACCCCCCCTTTCTTTCTCTCTCTCTCTCTCTCTCTCTCTCTCTGTATATGTGTGTGTGTATGTGTGTGTGTGTGTGTGTGTTCAGAGGCATCCTTCCGTCCCTCCTCCAAGAAGTTCTCCAGACTCGGGTGATGGTCAAGCAGGCCATGAAGAAGCACAAGGGAAGGGGAACGGCAGCACAGGCAAACAGGGTGCAACAGCTCCTCAACGCCAGACAATTCGGCCTCAAATACTTCGCAAACGTGACCTACGGGTGAGAGAGACTTTTTGGTTTCAGATGTGACTGCAAATGAAGCTGGACAGACAGTTTTGCGAGAGCAGCACACAGTTTCATGCTTTTTGCCGTTGTTTCCCCGACGCCAGCATTCACTTTACCGCTTTGTGTTCGGTGTACCGCTTTCCGCGTACCCTCTTGACCACTCCTTCCTTCCTTCTTGCCCCTCTGAGGTAGACCTTGGAATGCTTCATACTCATGTAGCCTCTCTTCTTCCGGGGATGACCTCTGTGTGCCCTAGCTGTATGCACTGATATGCCATGTGAACCTTCACTGTGAAAGAAGAAAAACTGCAATCCAATCTGTGCAGATACACGGGCGCCTCGTTCTCTGGCAGGATGCCCTGTGGGGCCATTGCAGACGCGATTGTGCAGACAGCGAGACGGACTCTGGAGAGGACCATCAGGAAAATTGAGGGCACCGACAGGTGAGTTCAGGGATAGAAGAATGAGGGGGGAATCAGAGACTCGAGGTTGTTCGAGAGATTCCCAAAAGAAAATGGATTACTTCATGTGCCTCATGCCGATGCAAACTTAGTATTGTCAATCCATCATGACAGATAGAAAGCAGATCGCAGCAACAGGCAGGCGAAGAAAATGTTCTGTCGAGCACTCATCCATCGAGCATCCTCCATACTTTGGTTTTGATTTCGCTGCCTGGTTCTGAAACAAGCCAGAAGAGAAGTTCTGGAGGAGCGTTGCTTTCCCAGTGCTTCGTGAGGAGTTTCACGCTGTGCCTCTTATCCCTTTGTCTGTGCAGGTGGAGATCCAGGGTTGTTTATGGAGACACGGACAGCGTGTTCGTGCACATGCCTGGAAGATCTTTGAAGGAAGCCTTCGAGATCGGAAGGGAAATCGTGAACGCCGTCAGCGCTGAGAACCCGTGGTAAGTGGGTTGTGACTCTGCGTTCCTTATTCTGTTTTATTCGTTACCACGCTGCGTGTTTGTCAACTCATTTGTTTTTGTTTGTTTGTTTGTTTGGGATCATTCCAAAGAAAAGTCGCTGCACCGAAATGTGTCTCGTGTGTGTCACTCGGTGGACGGTTTCTTTTTCTTTATCCTCTCGACTGTGGATCGGTTGGCTCTCCTTTTTTTTTGGTTCCGTTCTCTCTCGCTTCCGTGCAGGCCAATGGAACTGAAACTGGAGAAAGTATACCTTCCCTCATTCTGTGTGTCTAAAAAAAGGTCAGGCACTTGTTTAAATGAAATGGACTTGCTGGTCCATAACTCATTCTCTTAGTCCTTTCGTGGTCAAAGACATACTTTGGACCCTCGAGTTGGTCTTTGTGGTTGTCTCTGTTCCTCTGTCCCCTTTTTCTGTCTATGTGCCGAGTTCCTCTTCGTCTCAACATTTTCTGACGATCTGCTGGTCTTGATGTTGAATTTTGTGTTTGCAGATACGTAGGGAGGTGCTTTGAGAGCCCTGATGGCCCATCTCGGCTGGACAGCAAGGGAGTGGAGACGGTGAGACGGGACCAGAGCCCGGCCACGTCAAAGATCATGGAGGCCGTGCTGATGGAATTGTTCGACTCCAAAGATCTCTCCAAGGTCGGGGAAGAGGGGAGGGAAGAGGGGGGAGAGCGTTCATTATGAATACATTTTCATAAAAAGAATTCTCTATGACAATAAACGACTCCAAAGATATCTCCCAGGTCTGGGAAGAGGAAGAGGTGAGAGACCGAGAGTGGAAGGAGGGGGACGAGTCGTAATGGAAATGTGGCGCTTCGATTCGCAACATAAGTTGGTGTGTCCAGTCTTGCTTCTGGAGAAATTCCTTCCTTCCTGCTGTAGCGCCCCCCCCTTTTTTTGTTGTCTTTCTCTCTCACCCATAGATCCTGGACACGCTGTCTACACTCGCCCCTGCACTGGAAATAAACCAACTGTCCGTAACAAAAACAAGTCCCCCTCCTCTTCTGATCACTTCTGATGCAGGTGAAAGCGCTGCTCTGCTCCCAGTGGGAGAAGACGCTGAAAGGACCCCCTGAGGTCTGCCTGTCTGACTGTTGGTCTCTTTGCTTGTGTGTCTGAGTCTGTGGCTTTCGGTGTGTGTCCGTGTCTCTGTCCGTTTCTCTGCGTGAGAGCGCGCTCGGGTTTCCGTTGTTATTTCCCCTTTCCTTCGGCCCTCGCTGCGTCTCTCTGGGTAGGTGTCCATGTGTGACTTTCGTTTTTCTCTTTTTTCCCTCTCCCTCCCTGCAGGCTTCCCTATTTGACTTCATCTTCCATCGGGAGGCGAGGATAGGGACCTACTCTCACGACAGGGGAGGGGCATCCCACACCCTCCCCCCCCAGGCCGTGGTGGCGTTGGCGTCAATGGCCGGGGACGAGACGTCGGCCCCCCACGTGAACGAGAGAGTCCCCTTCGCAGTCGCATACGGACCCCCTGCCTCTCGTCTGATCGACCTCGTCGTGCCGCCCCATAGAATTCTGGGAGCCTCCAGGCCCCCCCTGCCCCTGGCACATTACCAAAGGGCCTCTGCGTCACCCCTGTTGGATTCGCTCTCTGCTGCCTGGAGAAGCTCTGTGGTCCCTCTGCTTCAGGTGTGCCAAACCGGATGCGCAGAGAATGTATACTTAAACGTTCCAATGACCAGCTCTTTTCCTTTGTTGTGTTCCCCCTACTTCAGCTGTGTGAGGGCTGGCAGGCTGAAACTTGTCTGCTTGATGTTGGCATTGAATGGGTTAGATTGCAGAGACTTGCAGATGTTGTGTGTGTAGGGTAATGCGCAAAATCTGTATTAATGTTAATGGCGATTTCGCTTTGCATGCCAAACTCTGCTTTCTCGTTTGGGAGTTGTGCTGCAATCATGTTGCTCTGATCGATCATGTCTTTCTTGCAGCTGAATGGAGGGTACTACATCGAGAAGCAAATCATCCCGGCAATAGAGCGTCTGCTGATGCTCCTCACGGCCCTCTTCGGACGAGGGCCCCAAATCACGACGGCAGCACATGGAGCACATGCGAAGGACGTCGCGGAGGTCAGAGCGGGAGGGAAGCGGGGGGGCGCGAGCACTCATGCACACCAACACCGAGGCATGCACACGCAGGAAAAAGGGAGGAGAGAGGACTTATGCACACATGAATACAGCAGCATAGGGAGAACGAAAGCAAGACGGAAAAAAGGAAAGGCGTACAGACGCTTGCTCGCTCATTTGGAGTGGTCCCAAGATATACATCCTAACTGGATGAAGTAAGTTGACCATTTGGTATCCTGAATCGAATTTCTCTGCTCCTGCAGGTGCGCCGGTGGTTTGCCTCCATGAGGCGCCCGTTGCGGGCCAGTGCGCGAAAGCTCCCTGTAGTCCCCTCCGGATCGGAAGAGCACCTGCAAACAGCAGCTGCAGCCTCTGGGGGGGACGGCAGGGGTGACACAAAGGCTGAGATCAAAATTGTGGAAATAGACGATTCGGAAGATGAGGCAGAGACGGAGAAGCAGAAAAATGGAACGACAGGGGTGACGGCATCTGTAGTTGGGGTGGCAGGGGTGACGGGAGGTCCAGGGAAGGAAGGCACGACGTCAAAGGGGGGAAGGTTCCGATGGCGGGGTCCCGGAAAGCCTCCCATTGCACCTCCCGCTCCCATTCGCACTTTGTCTTCCTTTTCTTTTTTCTCCCATCCATCCATGTGTCTGATCTGTCAGAACACGATCCCGACATCAGAAATCAGTCAACCTTCGACGAAAAAAGATGCAGCAGCTCCGTCAAGCAGAGACCCATCGCATGATGCAGCAGCTCTTCCCAATCATTCATCAGAAGCTTCACATGGAAGCAAACCTTTAGGCAAGTCGAAAGCAAAAGCTACGGCTGGAGGAGGGGGGGGCAAGAAGACGATCAAAACATCTGGTGGGGCCCAGAAAGAGAGTCTCATCTTCCCCCCAGCACCCCGACGGAAGCCGGGGCCCCCTCCGAAGTGGGCCCTCCCGGGCCAACCGGGGATCCTCTCTTCCCTTCGAAACAGATACAAGCGAGGGGGGCGACTGGCACCCCCCACACACCCCAAACCCCGCGTCAGTAAAGGGACAAGGAAGAATTCAGTGGAAAGCGCCCTGGGTGATTATTCGGGTCCCGTAGAAAGCGCTCCTTCCCAACAGACGGCGAAAGAGATGGAGACGGATCCCGCAAAGAGACGGGAAAGAGAGGTGTCCGCCTTGGTTGCAGGGCTGCGTGAGGATGTTGAGGACAGTACCGGTTTGTGGACATGGGCACGGGTCCGGCAAAAGGGGAAGCGAGGAGGTGTGCCATCATCATCTGATCACAACGGGGCTCCGTCTTCGTCTTCTTCTTCTTCTTCTACTTCTGCCAGTGGAAGCATGAGAGGACAGGCAGCGGGACAGGGTCTGAGCAGAACAAGGGAAGAGAGAGGAGAGACAGGCCCTGTTGCTTCAGCAATTAGACAGGCCGAGTCCGCGTCTTCGTCCTCTTCCTCTTCACCATCTTCGACCACAACCACCCCACCACCTCTCTGTCGAGACTGCAATCAGTCTCAACAGGTTGCAGCGTACCGAGTCAGTGCGAAATTTGCGCCCACTCGTCTCTTCTTTTTTTTGTTTTTTTTTGAATTCATTCATTCGTAAATTGATTCATCCTGCATTTCAGCTCCTGTTCTTGCTTGCTTCCTTTAGTCTCTCTTTCGTCATTGAAGTCATACACCCTTCCTTCACCCACAATTTCAGACTCACTCACAATCCCACCATTATTTTGTGAGTCTGAGTTGGCTTGTAGAGGTTTTGGTTCAGGAGCTCTCTTTCTCTTTGAGCTCTCTCCCCCCACCTACCCACCCACCCTCACTCTCTCTCTCTCTCTCTCTCTCTCTGTGTGTGTGTGTGTGTGTGTGTGTGTGTGTGTGTGCGTGCGTGCGTGTGTGTGTGTGTGTGTGTGTGGTGTGTGTGTGGTGTGTGTGTGTGTGTGTGTGTGTGTGTGCGTGCGTGCGTGTGTGTGTGTGTGTGTGTGTGGTGTGTGTGTGTGTGTGTGTGTGTGTGTGTGTGTGTGTGTTCTCTTATTTTGCAGATGATGCAGCGGCTGCGGAATTCGGAGTCCCGTCTCTGGTCCCTCTCTCGGATCTGCGTCTCCTGTGCGGGCTCTGCGGAGGCTGCGCGTGCGTGTCATGAGGCCTTCCACTGCCCTGTATGGTTCGACAGACTGAACGCAGAGAGCGGAGTTGCAGAGGCGAGGGCGGCAGTTGCACGTCTCACAGGGGACACTGCTTTGCCGCAGAGAAGCCATGCCCTGCAATGGTGACGTGAAACGGAAAAGACTGTCCTAGCTTTCTTCAATTCATTCAAAAAGAAAGTTTTTTGGTAGGAATCACCAACCAATGCCAGGCCCCAAAATGTTATCACAACTGGCTTGAAGCCTAGCTTGAAGCATAATCAAAAAGCCTTCAACCTCTTTTTTTACCTAGTTTTTTACCTGTCAGAATACCCTGTAAAGACCTATCATGCCACCCATTAATTTAGAAGAATTTAAAGTTGAAACAAATTTATATAGACATTTAGACTCATGATTTAGAACTAGATATTAAAAGGATTTTAGAAGAAGAATTTAAATTTAGATCTAGATAAGTTTGAAAGATTCTAGGGAAGATTGAAATTTAAAAGTGATTTAGAGAATATGCTGTAGAATCATATTTTTATTAGAGTGTGAATTTTTCGCTATTTTTGAAGGGTTGTATTTCACAGTAATTTCCAATGTTGGCAGTGGACTTAGCACTATTCTGCACAACTAGCTGCATAAACAGTGTGGCATTGTTTAAACAAAAAAAAAATCTTAGAATAAATCGATTTCTTGATTCATATTCCACTAGACATTCCAGTTAACAATTCTTTTTAAATCACGGTTTCACACCAGTTTACAGTACCAACTTTTATGTCTCATCTGGCTGTCAGAGAGGTTGAAAAAGGTCAAGCAATGACAAGAATCAGATTGCAACAATGCGACACAATCAGTTTACTGCGTTTTTTCTGTCCACGATTTCCCTCTTTTCCCGTTTTCATGTTTTTTTCTGTGCTCTTTCGTGCAAAAGAAAGTGGAACAAGGAGAAGAGAAGGTCTGGGGAGCCAATTCGTGCAAGCTGTGTACGTGGAAGAATGTGTAGCCCCTAGAGGAACAAACTTGAAGGATTGAGATGAAGAGATCAGTTCTCTCCTTCCCTCCTTCTCTCCATCTTCTTTGACACTCTCCTTTGTTTTCAGTTCTTTTCTCCGCCCCCGTTGTTGTCCATTCTCTCTTTCTGTATGTGAGAATGTGTTTCTGCCGTTCTTCGGGAGGCTCCTTTTCTTCATCAGCGCTGTGGGTTGTGTGCAATGGAGAAGTCAGGCCCTCAGCAAGGCTCCTTCGTGGTTCGAGTACAAATCCGAGCCGTGCACGGCAAAAAGTTCGCTCCCCATTTCAATCAAATGTGAGTTTGTTCTGCTCCATCCTTGACCTTTCTTATTCTTTTGACTTATTTCTGCGCGCTCTGATTCTTCCGCCCTCGCGCCTGCCTTTGCAGAGCTTCATCGATCACGCCTTCGCAGTCTGAGCAGGAGCACTGGAGGATGGGTTGGGCTTTCCACGGCCCACACAGCAGCACTGTGCGATGCTCATGCCCCCCCCCGTCTTCTGGGGCTTCTCTGGCATTGCTGTTTCAGTGTTCGACTGCATGGGGGCTGCCGTCGCGACCTCAGGCTGGGGCTCCACCGACTGCATAGAGTGAGTGAGGGACACGCAAAGGAAGACAACGACCGCTCTCTGTGACTATAGGAACGTTGAGCTGGCCGGCTGACTGTCGGTCTGATTAACTGGCTGACTGCCTGCCTGAGTGGTCACCCGCCTGCCTGACTTACTCACCGACCGACTGACTGTCTACTGCCTGACACACTGACTGTCTAACAAAGTGACTCACTGTCTGTCTGAAAGAAAGGAAGAGAAAATATTGTCTGTCTGTCTGTCTGTCTGTCTGTCTGTCTGTCTGTCTGTCTGCCTGTCTGTCTGTCTGTCTGTCTGTCTCTGTCTGTCTGTCTGTCTGTCTCTGTCTGTCTGTCTGTCTCTGTCTGTCTGTCTGTCTGTCTGTCTGACACACTGACTGTCTGACAAACTGACTGACTGATGAAGTGTGTTTGCGACAACCGGCCTCCTCGCAGATCTGCCTGCTGATATTCATGTTTGCTCTACATGCGTGTCTGCGTGTGAGCTGATGAGCCGACTGACCGCTGGGTTTGCATCTTGCGCCTTCGTGTCGGTGTAGTCGTAAGCTGGTCTCTGGATGTCATGCTGCATGCATGCGGACAGAACAGCGTCCGTGTGTTTTTGTTTTTGACAAAATGAGAAGAATGCAGCCAGAGAACAATCATGGACGCGCCTCTTGCGATCTTGGTCGATCAGAAGGGATGCACATTCAAGAAGGCACTGCATAGAGGCATGCATGCATATATACATGCATGTAGGGACTCACCGCTTGTTCCTGCACCATGGGCTGTGTTGTCATGCCGTCCGTCTGGTCTCCTGGTCTGAACTCATTGAGGGCTTCTTCTGCAAGTGCTGCTGATGGGTCTTTGCAGCAGCAGTACTTCTGAAAGGCCCAATTGGCCTTCACTGAAAGCGGCACTGACTCCATTTTATTTGCCTCTCGAACGTTCCTTATGTATCTGTACGTATATATACGTCTTTCCGCGCCTCAATCCTGGTGTTCTGTGTATCAGGAGGTCTCTTTGAGACTTCAGAATATTGCACAAGAGGGTCTTGGCAGGCCGGCTGTCGAGGAGTGGGAAGACAAACTGAAGGTCGAATGTCAGAGCCAATTGAAGAATTTGAATCTTGAATCACGTATACATGAATTTGTGCGGTCGATCGGATGCATCTGACCGATACACCGCGCGCTTGTGGAGCCGGTTGGGGACGCGCGTGCTTCACATCCGGCCCTGATGAGATCGAACTTCATCGAACTCATTAATAGATCGAACTGCCACAAGAGTCCCGTGAGTCTGAAACTGACGTTATTTGTGGCTCAGATAGTCTGCATCAGCTTTATTGCAACGTGATATGCCGATCGGACAGCGCTCATTCTTTCTCTCCTTCCGATCGATCGGAGAGAGCTTGAAATCTATTGAGACGCCCTAACCACTGAGGAAGCAACAGTTTGTGTCTTGTGTTGCCAACCTTTTTCTGATTCCCCTTCTTTGTCATTCGAGCCATGACCGATCACACGCGAGTTGGAGAAGAATTCCGCCAGAGTGCGCTGAATGTTGTTGAAGAATTCGATGCCATCGGAGAGCACGGAGCGCCCGAAGAGATCAAGAGCCCCCCTCTGCCTCGGCAGCTCCCCTCCTTTAAAGACTTGGCAATGCCCGCCTGGCCCCCAGGCCGATGGAGAGATTTCCAGTCCTCCTTCCGAAAAATCGAGGAGACCATTTCTCGAGTAGAAGAGAGCCTTGCGCAAACAGAAAAGTGCACCGGCGCCTTTGCTGCTGCTGCAACAACAGCTTCCTGTCAGGAGAGTTCATTGCCGTCTCCGGAGAAAATTTGTGATGAGATTCAACTAGCCCTCCTGGAGCTTTTAGCCATCGACCGACAGTTGGAGGCGCTTGAATATTCTTTCAAGCCGCACGAGAAGGGGGAACACCGCCGTCTTCTACAGCAGACAACCCGTGTGGCTTCTCTACACTGCCGAGCAGAACGTCTTTTCCAAGAGGCACTACGAGAGGATACGGAGACTGGGGGGTTCTCGAGAACTTCCACGACCGGGTCCGGAGACTTGGAGACGGCAGAGACGGTTGAGATTGCAAAGACGCCAGTGAGTGCGTTCTCCATCTGGAGGACCGTGATCAGGTGCGGGTCCAGTGCGGTGGGACGTCTGCTGTCTTCTGTTGGGCGTGAGGGGGGAAGGGGGAGAGAGGGGGCAGGGGGATCCCAGAGAGGACGGAACAGAGACGACGTGATTCGACAGGTAGGCCCCGTGTGTGTG
>JAHBMJ010002561.1:15000-17965 GCA_018398765.1 Chromera velia | reverse complement strand
GAGGGAGAGAGGGAGAGAGGGAGAGAGGGAGAGAGGGAGAGAGGGAGAGAGGGAGAGAGGGAGAGAGGGAGAGAGGGAGAGAGGGAGAGAGGGAGAGAGGGAGAGAGGGAGAGAGGGAGAGAGGGAGAGAGAGAGAGAGAGAGAGAGAGAGAGAGAGAGAGAGAGAGAGAGAGAGGGAGAGAGGGAGAGAGAGAGAAAGAGAGAGAGAAAGAGAGAGAGAGAAAGAGAGAGAGAAAGAGAGAGAGAGAGAGAGAGAGAAAGAGAGAAAGAGAAAAAGAGAGAGAGGGAGAGAAGTACAGCCATGTGGGTCTGTCGCCGCCACCGCGAGCGACGCCGCCATCGGCCCGCGCCGCGTGCATGCGTTTCCATGCATTGTATTTCTGCATGCATTTTATTTCAGTTTCATCTTGGCGGTGATTGAGATCGATAAATCGACATCAGGAGGTTTCAGTTCAGACCTTTAGACTGACAGACTTTCTATACACGAGTATGTTGTCCAAGCTAAGGGGCTCTGTGATCCTGAGCTCGATGATGGCATAGCTAGTATACGTCCGTATGACCTATACTTTGCTTATCTAGAGAGAGAGAGAGAGGGAGGGAGGGAGATTACAGAGAGAAGAGGACTCAATTGCTGCACAGATTGGAAGAGTGTTTTTTACCTTGTATCTATTCCTTTTGCTGAAAGACACGACATGTCGTTTGTGTCGACTTCGATCTCTTTTTCGGATCCTAAAACCTTCCGCATCGTTTCTTTTTGCGTGCGCCATTCCCCCTTTTCGTTCGTTTCCCTCCCAGCTCTCTTGATTCTCTTTCTGTGCGTCTTTTGTCTTCGGTTGATTACCACTCTCTTCACTCTATCTCCTCTTCTTTCTTGTTTTGGTATGCACACAGACCAAGAGCTCCAGCTTCTGTGCCTTAAGTTGCGGGTGTGCGAGAAGCTGCTGGCAGATGCGTTAGAGACTTTGCACCAGGTCAGTCAAACAGGAATGCACGTACGTGAGAAGCACTGATGCGTAGATCATCATGACTTGCTGTTTATTCCCTCCTGTGAAAGAGAGAGAAAGAGAACGGTTTTTCTGTGAAAGAGACCTCAATGAAGTGGAGCAAGAATGTCTTATGACGACGTGTCAAATTTTGGCCTTTCTCTGTAGAGAGGCCAATATGTTTCGCTCTTTCGGCCACTCTCCCTTGCTTCCCTCTCGGTAATTCGACGGCATGCATGCAGACGGTAACTCTGAAGCAAGTGCACGCACAGAAGGAGATCGAGCCGCTGGCTGATGAATTTGTGGGAGAAACGAAACCCGAAAGTAGAAGTCGAACGACATCGATTCTGTAACCACTTTTCTCCTTCTGTGAAACAAAAATACTTTGCTCTTACCCTTTGAGTCTGAGACGTGCACTCTGTCTGCTCCCACCCCTCCCTTTTTTCAGAGCCAGATGTTCTGTCTGTATGAATACCTGGAGGCTCCTTCACTTCCCCCCGAAATGATGGAAACGACGCTGGAGCTTCAGGTCGGCAAGGCGTCCTTTGATTTCATCCCTCTTTTTTGCGCTGCCACGTATTGGACTTTCTATCTCGGTGACTTGCTCACGGCGCCTCAATTTGGTCCGATTTAATTCGTTTTCTGCAGTGGTTTCAAAGACACGGTAATCGTTTCTCTGCCATACTTCTTATGGATTCCAGCACATCAAAATGTCCACATGTTTGAACTTAAACGAAAACGATTGACGCCCTTGTTTTGCAGAGGCGCACACCTCCAGAAGACCTCCCCGTCGAACCTGTCAGTTAGGCTTTCGAAAACGTGCTATTCTCTTGAAGCTGTTTGGTCTCCCATTGCTCTTTCGACTCGACAAAAACAGAGATGATCCCTGTATGAGCCTCTCTCACTCTAAACAACTGGGAAGGTTTTTGTTCACCTGTCCGAAATTTTACGACTGAGCTGCATAGAACTGTTGCCACCCCATGCATGAATGCGCGTTGCTGCACGTACTTCCATGCATTCACCGCTTTGATCGATCCTATCGCTTTTGAATCAAGCCAGTATATGGAGCCTCGATCCTCAGAATGAAGTCGATCAGTAAGACTGCGTTCATTCATGTTGAAATGAACTGTGCCCCTGGTTCCCTTTTCAATTTCATTTGCATGTCTCTCTGTCGGTCTAGCAAACTTGAATTGATCCCGTGTGTCCCATCACTCCTCCCTATCTCCCTCGATCATGGATCTGGTCCACACCAAGTGCAGAAACCTGACCTCGACTTTATACACGGAGAAGAGCCAGTCCACCTGACTTCCTCAGCCTCGCCAGCTCTTAGGGTAAACCGTCTCTGCCTCTTGTCTTTTCTTTCTCTCTCAGTTCGTGTCGTACATCTTTCGTCTGATTCTGACGATCTCTCTGTGGCCTTAGGGGAGTCCTTCATCAAAGAAAGTCTGATGAAGATGACCGCGCAATTCCTGACAGTGTGTCTCTCAAAACCGCTTCAGACCATGCACCGAGTTTTCTTTTCAGTTTGTGTTCTTACAGCGTTGCCTTTCCTTTCCAAAACTTTTTCGAAGGCCTCTTTCTCCATTGAATTTCAAAAGCATCGCTTTCATCAGCAGTAGATCCATTCAAGTCTGACAGTCAAAGTGTACGTCGCTTGCCGCCTTACTTTCAATCCCATGCATCATTCCTGCAGTCCCTTCTCCATACCCCCGATCTGCACTTTCTCGATCATGCACGGCTGCAGGGATACTGTTTGTGGACGCTGGTCGAAAAAGGACTGATGATGAAGGGCAACGCCAAGTGGGGCGTCGTAAGATTTGAGGTCCGTCCACTTCTTTTCTTTTCATTCATGCAGTGAGGGAAGGGGTTTCTTCCTGTCAAAATCGAACGGTGCAGAAGGTGTTTCCCTACGACTTTTTGCTTTTTTGGCCCGACGAAGATTGGAATGAGTCATGCTGTCAAGATTCACTCACTGTGCAGCT
>JAHBMJ010002561.1:0-10000 GCA_018398765.1 Chromera velia | reverse complement strand
ACACTGCACAGGAGACATTTCGCCTCAGATGGCGAAAGGCGCTTAAAATACCGATAAATAGGCGACGGTGGCATTGCTGCACCTCCACTGCCTGGCGGTGGAGACTGATATCCACCTCTTGCACAATAAAAGAGGAAGAAAAAAAAAGAAAGTCTAAATAAAGAGGTAACTTTCAGATTTTTCCAAACGGAATTTAAGTAAAAGTCGGGACTTACACACAAATCTCCCTGACCAGTGTTGATCACTGTTGGAGGAGAGAGATCAATTGAAGGATAGGAACAATATGAAAAGAGACTCAGACCGGCATTCTTGTTTTTTTTGTGGCGGTGCACGTGTGCAGCCCCAAAATTTATGTAAAGAGACGGTGATGCTTCAGATGGCAGTTCTGCATCCATATGAAGATACGCGAGACACACACAATGCGCGGCCCAGGGCCCGCACGCCGCGGCCCATACAGGCGTGCGCCTCCCCCTCGTGCTTCAAATTAGATATCAAAAGTTCATGCTAGTCATCTTTGAGCATTCCAGTGTCCTAACGGCATATAAATAGTCTGTAAAGAGTTCTAAAAACCTGTTTAGAATATATAAAAAAGCCGGTACCGAAAGTACCAAAAAGGTACCGAAAGTACCGAAAAATTTCGGATCGGGGGGTCGGTATCGGATTTTGGTACTTAGGTTTGTCGGGACTTAACAACTTTGAAACAAATTAAAGAAAAATATAAAATTACATTGATTATTAGCCTAAAACTAGAGCTTGGGCTTAAAATAATGTATACTATATATTATAATAGATGTTATATTTACTTGTAGTACCAGGTCTTAGTATGTAGCTACATGTATATCTTAGTATCTTTCAATAATCTTTGTTATTGTTTGCTATATATCTAGTTGCTAAGTAGTTTTGATTATAGATTAGATTAGGTTGATACTTTTTTTAAGTTTAACAGAAATTATAGAATATGTACAGAACATATTAATTTTTTTTCTTCAATATGTTATTCCACCTAGTATTCTACAAACATTCCACAAACATTTCATAAACATTGCTAGAAGCTGCTTAACAAGCTGCATTTGCACTATAGGTAGCGCTAAGAGCTAGCTAATAGCTTCTCTCAGAGTCTTATATGAGACTATGACTCCCTGATGTCATTAATACGACTCATTATGATATCATCTCGATGTTTGAGAGCTAGTAGAGCAAGCTTCAGCAAGGTTAGAGACGATCTCAGTAAAACTGAGCTGCATGCTCTTTAAGGCAATCTCCCCCCCCCCCCCCTCCTCCAATATATTTAATAGGACCGGTAACCCAGCATATAAATTGAATTGAATTGAAACGGTTAAAACTGATGAGCCACCACTTAGGCTTTGGCCAACCACGGGGCATGACATGCAATGTTAGTTTATAAACCTAGCGTATTGATTCATTTATACATGACAACATGACCTCACGCCAATTTGGCTATACACTCCTCAAATGCCCTCATGCCCGCTAGAGGCTGGAACGATGATATAAGAGCGATCATCTCTCGGACTTTCTTTTTATTCCCCCTCATTCCTCTACCAGTTGAGGCAGCCACCCATTACGCAATTTCTACCGATTTCTACCCGTTTCTCAATGGGCGTGCGCTCTTTTATTCTGTATGCATACTGATGATTTTATCAAGATTCTGTCTCTTCCTCTCTGTGTCTGCACATTCCATTAGCAGCTAGGTAGATCTCATCATAAACTTTTCTGTTAGAGCAAGCCCAGCAGGTCTTCTCTAGCTCCTCCCGCTGCACATAACCACCCGACATCGCTTTCAGGAGAGGGCAGATGTTTGCAGAGGATTTAAGAAGACAAGAAGACAGCGTGCATATGTGTAGATCATTTCCTGTGTGTCCGATGGACGTGACTGCCATTTCCTTTTTATAAGAAGGAGCATGGAGCGCCCCTGTTTGGAAGGGTTCTCTTTTTAGAAATCAGTGAGGCCAACAAGGGGATGGAAGATTCTGTCTCTATTCCTGCTGTTTTCCTATCTTCTGGCCCATTCACGAAGCCATTGATTCGTCTGAATCTTATGACACGCCTCTTTCCATTTGTATTTTCCTTTCTTTTTTGAGTTTTCTTGGCATGGCTCATCCGTGCTTGCCAAGAGAGAATTGTCAAGGGGCACAGCCAGACGCTTGGTGGAGGAGACAAAGGAAGCACAAGAACTAGCGATGCAGGCCTCCCATACAGCCATGGGTGTGAACGCTTCCCGTGTTCCCACGCCCCTCCTGAAGCTTAGCTGTCTCTCATTAATCTTTGTTCCTTTGTGGAGGCAGACGTCCATAAGAAGAGCAAAAACCTTACTTACTAGGAGACCAATAATGTGAATGGGCTTCCATTCATTGCAATCAAGGGATGGGGGATCGACCTTTCAGTACTGGAGCAATCCTCAGGACATTCCATCTACATGGCCAAAAGGAAAAATAATGAAATAAATTTAAAAAAACAAAGAGAAGAAAGCAAGAAAGAGCCAAAGTTATATATAACAGGTATAATAGTTCGGGTATTAGCCCCGGAAATTGAAGTAGGGGGGGACTGACTAAACAATCCCCTAAGCCCATGACATGACGGCTTTGGTCAAAAAAGACCCTGGAAAGCTCCTCTCTGAATCGGTTCAGAAAAGTGTTAAAACTATCCTTGTACACCATGGCCCCGCAAAGCTGAGCTCCCGGCTAGGTTTCCGGGGCTGCTCCCGTCCGAATTGGCTCAGAAAAGCATCAAAACCACCATGGTCTTGGAAAGCGAGGTCGCCGTATGCAGGGGACACTTAATACCAAATTAACAATTCTTATACGTGATGATGGAGGGATTGATGGAGGGTTTTATTATGCATGTTGCATCTCCACATCATGCCCCACATATGAGGGGCGCATCTAGCCTAGTTTGTCCGAAGGTTCCACTTATTCTCTGGCTTATTGAATTCCTGGAAAGATGATTGAGGGTTTTGTTATGCATGCCGCATTCCCATATATGAGGGGCAGATCTAGCCTAGTTGGTCAGCAAGCCTACAAACCGGTCTGCTCATCAATCACTTTCTCACTCGATGTGCTTCTGAATGTAGGATAAAAGAACTAAATGGAGAGAGAAAAGGCAGGACAAAACGTTCATAACATTCTTTTTCCTTGGTAAAGGCTACCCTTCGCCAAGAGAGAAAGACTGTTCTGTTCTCCTCCGACGTGATTAGCCAGACAGAGATAGAATTTAACCTAGATAGTATCAGTATATGGCATACTATATGCAGATGAAGTGATGTATGATCAGTTAAGCTCTTTCTAAGCATTCAGTACTGGCTGTACTGTATCGGTATTGCACGTATCGGTCTATAAAGCTAGGGTCTGAAGGTTCAGTACTGGTCGTCTGGTCTGGAGTTGCTAAGTCTTAAAGGATGCTCGGAAGTTTCGATTTGATTGGATGTTCGATTCAAGATTCAAAAAATTCTCTTCAATCCGGTATCTCAAACTGGGAGCATGATTTTATTTCTTTTGATTCGATCTGATTTCATGATTTAGCTAATTTCTTGTATATTCGTAAGCCGTGACTTACACGTTATGTATGTATTATGTGTAATGTGGGAATTATGCGTTACTCTTGCCTTATGAGTGGGCCCCGGAAATGTATATCGGCATGGCCCTGGAAAGCACAATATATAGGGGTCTAGATATGGGGGAAGGGGGGGTGGCGTAGTATATAGAGACGTGTCGAGGGGCTACGCCTTAAAGGCGTTGTATATAAAGGCGTTTTGCTTAAGGGGCAATGCCCCTAGGGTGTTGTTTTATATATATAAGGTCTTAGACAGGCTACACCCCTTCATTATCCTTCATTAACAAAAAATTGAGCTAAACTCACAGATATATATCAGCCTACACCCTTTAATATATCAAAATCTAGTTGTTAGATGAAAATTAAACATGATTCATTCATTTTTATCTGTTGTGAAAGAAGATGGAAGAAGTAGGTCCCTGGAAGAAGGTCCTTGTCAGCATTTATATGTGAATGAAACAGCTTTTGAACGCTCGTCCATTACCATGGAAAGCGCTCTCCCAACGCCTACCTACAACTTGCTACATCCTTGCAGGGGTGTTGTATATAGCCGTCGGCCGGAGGCCGACGCCTCCCCCCCGAGGCGCTATATAGGTGTAAACCCGACAATGCCCCTTCATAGGGTGTTGTGATAGCAATTCTAGCCCCCTATTGCAATATTCAATATTTTCACGTCTTAATATGATGAGTAAAAAGAGCGTTGCGAGACTTGAACCGATGACCATCAGAGTGTTAGGCAAACACCTTAACAGTTAGGCTGTTTAGACGTGTGCCACATAGCATAATGTTTTATCAACTTGTCTAATTAGTTTTTATATTCAATTTCAATTAAATTCAATCGTTTTAGGATTTGTTTCATAATTTAATCTGTTAGATAATTATTTTTGAATTTAATGTTTTACCTTAACAGCCTAATTAAAGAATAATGAGTAACTTATTTTTGTAAGGAAAGATTTAAATATAGTAATTCCTAAGAATGGTAAAAGTTTGTCAGAATACATCCCTTTTTCCTAGGACACCATGCCACGGGCGTTTTATTGCATTCATGATCATTCTTGGTATCGGTGAATCTCTATACTGCCCATATGTTTAAAAAATATGCAGAATGAGTATGACATGCAGTCTGATGTAGGCAAGTATACATGTAGTAAGGAGACTGTCAGAACATGTCCTCTCTTTCTTTTACTTTTTAAAAGAACGACTTTTCATGGAAACTTTCGCTCGCTTGAAGTAGTATTTGACTCAATGTCAGTCAGTAAACAGAAGCCTCACAATGATTCAGAGCACAATAAGATGTAATACATCGAAAGCGTTGGTTTGCAACATAACGATCATGAGTGTAGAGATTGCCGACAACAGCATGAAAGACCTTGAATCGCATGCAGCCTCGATGATCTGTTGTTAATTTATGAAAGCGAGAGAAGGGTACCAATTGCTATAAATTAAAAGCAAGCGAATCGGATCGATACGGTTTCAGCTTGAAAAGAGATTGAGTCGAAAGCGCAATCATAGTTACTGTGGCATACATGAAAAAGGCTCGATTCTTCAACTGCCATTAAGAAAAAACAGGACCACCCTGACTCCGACGGAATTTCTGACTCCAAAAAAAAAAAATATTGAATATAAATAATTAATTGAGTTACACAGTCTTATTAATTTATTTTTACTCTTTAAAGGCTGTTTTTAAACATAAATCAAAGCTTAAAACAAAATCTATAGACAACTAGAAATATAAACAAAAATTTTTCTTCAGATTTACTTTTTTTTTCAATTTTTTGCGAAACTTGCCCCAAAGGTTCACACTAGCTTCCCTAGCTAGTTCCCTAGATGTTAGACTTATATAATTAGAGTTTGGTAGGGTTACTGTCAGACTAGTATAATCAATTGCTGAAGAGTTAGTCTATAGATACTTAATGCTAGACTTAATGAATGTCATATCCACGAGAGCGTGGAAGGAAGAGTTCTCAACCACTGAAGCCATCATTGATAAAGCAGATATTGCGGCGGCATCATGTACACTGATCCATAACAGCGGGTTTCTGTTCGACGCATGGAATAAAAAAAGCTGCAAGAGAGAAGCAGACAGATAGGCAAAGAGGCGGACAGAGAAAACAAGAAAAAGAGAGAGAGAGAGAAAGGGAGAGACGCAGGCAGGCAGGTAGGCACAGAGAGAGGGGCAAAACGGGGGAGGAGGGTGAAAAAGGCTTGCAATAAGAAACAGACATTGCATTAAAAGATGGGAGGACGAAGAAAGGGACAGAGGCCTGGAGAGGGAAGTCTTAGGCGCTGCAGGGAAGAGAGAGCGGAACCGTAGATGGAAAGAGAGAGAGCATGCAGTGAATCTCAACACTTAGTGTACAAGAAGGGAATAAGGCGGGCAAAGAAAAATGATAAACGAGTCACATTGAAATAAAACGGAACAAAGAGAACAACAAGATCCAAAGTCAAGGGGACAAGAAAGATGTAATCAGAACAGGAGAAAAGTATAGAGAAAGCAGAAAGAAATAACAGAGTTTGTAGAGAGAAAGAAAGATAGGAAGGGGGCGAGAGAGCAGAAGAAAAGACGAGACGGATGCATAGTTTGGGGACAGCTTTCACAAAATCAGCGAGCAGGAATCTCTGAGTAGGCAACTTTCAAGTGAAGCAAAAAGAGAAATGGGCAGCTCGGTGGGCCGCCGGTGAAAGAGGAAAGGGCAAAGGACATGACAAAGTTTAAGAAGGGGAAGCTTGGAGCATCAAGATGTAGAAAAAGCAAGCAGACGAGAGTCAAGAAGAGGAACAGCAGAAATTGAAAAGCAAGGGCAGCCGCTGTCAAGGCTAGAGAAAATCCCTCTAGCTCGCTATCTCTGATACCTGTAACCATAGGTACAGAGTCTTGTAGTCATCCAACTTGTGCAGAACTGTGAGAAGGCGTGAGAAGTGAACCCACATTTGCATGTATACTGATAGAAAGATATTAGCACGTTGCATACTGCTTGAAACACACAGACAAGGGAAGCGAAAGCCGAAAGAAAAAGCTTTCCAGCAGCAGCAAGAGATAAATAAGTTGTACGCATAGACACCTCTTACTGCCTCTCACGCATTTATATACATACAAACATACGTACACATACATACAGTTATACACACGCCAACACATACACACATACACATACACATAGATGTACATACACAAAAACGGATTAAGACACCAAATTAAAGGGAAAAGGTGGACAGAAACACAGCTTTGAAAGCTTGGCAGACCGAAATAAGTCCATCAACACAAGTGCCAGGCGATAGACCCAACGCCCCCCATCTTGTACATAGGGAGTTTGAGATAGCCCCTCCACACACCTTGAGGTTGAGGCCTGCATGCACATTCAAAAGACGCACATATGAAAGAGAGTTAAAAGACAGCCGCATAGAAGGATAAAAAGGATATTTTTAAGTTCTCTAACCCTTACTTATATAATTAAATTTCAATATCAACTTCGTGCTCGACACTTTTTTTCCCATCCAGATTTCAACAGAGAGGATCAGCTCAGGGGGGAATTTCTGGAAATTTTCGTGCGAAAATTTCCAGAAAATCCTCCCCGGCGGCGAAAGCTAAAAAATAAAAGTCGGAAACAGCGGAGGGAAAAGCATAAGAGGCATCGATATGGGCTTCAAACATCGATCGAAGTTCATACAAGCCTATCTTTTGTTCTTCCCTACATTTTTTGTGACTTTTATTTTTCAGTTTTCACCGCTAGGGGCGATTTTTTAGAAATTTTTGTACGAAAATTTCCAGAAACTCCCCCCTGAGCTGAGCCTCTCTATTAAAAGTTTGTACAGAGACCAAAGAGCCTAGAAGCGAAGCATGCGTAGTTGACAAACATCAGCCGACATCAACATCCATTCCTGCACGCCCGTTGACCCTCCGATCCTCTCTAGCACTCCTACTGACCTCATTTCCACGGACTTAAGATCGATACCGTCCGATCCCGGACCATCCCGGCCCCAGGCCCGCCCCGTCCCCCACCTCCCGGCCCTCTGAGCCCACACATGCTCCCGCTCTGGGATCAGCGCCCTTCCACGAGCATAGAACGCCGTCCGTCTTCCCCGCACAACTTCTTCCTACCCCCTGCCTCGCTTGAGTCTCTGGGCCTCAAACTTAACCTCTCTGTGACGCCTGACTCCGCCGGGGCCCACCCCAGCTCGGCCCCGGCCCGGCCCTGCCCCGCCCCTCGCTAGGGGCCGCCCCGCCAAGTTCCCACGTCTCCCCGCTCCGGGACCACTCCGGGGACCTCTTCCAATCCATCTTTCCCGCATAAGGAACTTCGTGTGAGACTTTCTATCTCTGGCTTTTCGGGGCTCCAAACCCTTTCTGCAACGTTCGGCCCTGGCCCAGCCCCGGTGCGGCCCCGACGGTAGTCTTAGCCATAGCCCAGCGGCCCGCCATGTAACCCCCACCTAAGGAAGGCAACCGATTCAGCTTCAGTTCCACTACACATCCAAGTGAAAGCCCCAAACTTTGCATTCAGACACAGAACAAGAAGGCAGTCAGTGCAAATAAGAGCTAGGAGCAAGGTTGATCCCTATCTGGCAGGAGACAACCACTTGCCCCACATGACATAAAGTGACAGCTACAGTCACACTTAGCACAAAAGAGAGCCAAAAGCAACTTAAGCTCCACAACACATCCAAGTGAAAGCTCCAAACTCTGCAGTACAATGAGGTTTGCATGGAGAGAAGGGCCGAGGTGGGTCTAGCTCTTTTTGGCAGGACGCAACCAACTAACGTGTACAGTGCTGTAACTGACAATTGAAACTTTTATACTAGAAAGTGACTTTTAATTTTCTATATATCATACTAAATTTTATATAAAAAATTAAGTCTTTAAAGCACTTAGAATGATTCTATTTATTGTTTCTTACCTGTATGAAGGTATGAACAACTTTTAAAGATAAGGTTTAATGGATTTGTGGTGTGTATGTTGGAAATTGTTGGACATGAGTGAGGTGAAAGAGTTATAGTATGTTGATATGTCGGGGAGTGATTGCAGACTCTGCAGGCATATGACAATGCGCAGTGTAATGCACAAACAAGCTAACTTTTACTTCTAATGGAATACGCCGAATCCGCACACTGATGTAAGGAGGGAGCACACAGCGGGTAACCCCTATGAAAGGTAAGAATGAATGTCCGCAAACAGATCTGCCGATTTGACACCCACAGAAAGCAGTTCAACCAAACAAATGTTAAGCACTATAACCATACAAGAGGTAAATGCTTAGCTTCTGAAAGCCTGATCGATTTATGGCCTCTAGCCAGAGGGCCTTGCCCACGACCAGCCATCATTATATATTGATAGCGTTCTTGTTTTTTCTGGGTGAGGCCCGGCACTGGCCACTAAGTCTTAGTCTACCCAGGAGCCCTACCTCCAAATTCTCATGCAAACAAAAGCTGCGCCTCACTCCCATAACTTCAGATCACCCGAGATTACCAGCCGTAATGCTTTTTCACGAAACCTAAGCACCGACAAACGGTCCTCCAAGAAAGGCTCAGTCTGACCTGTAGCACAGATATACAAAAATTTATAAAGTGGCTCACCTTCTGGCCACCCAAAGTTGGCCCCCTCATCTAGAAAGCCTTTCCAGCTCCTCATCTAGAGCTTGTTAAAGCGTACGCATGGAAGGGATTCAATAGAAGCTTTACTGGGGCAACTTTGTAGGCCCTTTTGCGTGGAGACGGGCCGTGCCCTTCGTGATGGAAGATCGAAATTGCCCTCTCAGGGCAACCAGTAGAGTGAATGTCATAAACCTAAGAAAAAGCAAAGAAACCAATCCTCTGGGCTTTCGATAAAGCCTACTTTTATTGCTGGAGAGCAAGTCTGTGTGATGGGAGAGAGGCGGCACTAGGTCGTGCTCTGATCGACTTGAAACATTCGACGGAAAGCCGATTTTAGGAGCCGATTTTAGATTGGCCAACCATGTGACGGCCCCGAAAGGCAAGCTACGCGTTGCGGGCCAGGGCTTGGCCAGCCACCAAGGCCAAAAAGCACTTCCCGGCTGCGCGCTGACCCATCAAAATGCCGATCTGAAAAATTCTCAGTCAGGTCTTCAGAAATTAAGTTCTCCTTCAGTCAGAAAGTCGGGTCAATAGAATGGGCCTCTATCCACAAAATCTCGTTGTCAAGCATTCTATTAGATTGTATTGGAAGGCTTGACAACGACGAAATCGTGTTCAGCTTTTTATTCCAGAACCTCATTTTTGGAGGGGTTACAGATTCCGGAGTTTTTTCCCCCTCCGGTATCTGTATTGGCTGGACACCTCTGGTTACTCGTAGGAGTGGTTGCCTCGGTGCAAAGGAGTTGTCCAACAACTAGAAGGGTTGGCGGACTGGTTTAGATTGCTCAATCAGGTCAGTTCGTTTTGTGTCGTTCCACCAGCAACAGGGGGGGGTGGACCCTCC
>JAHBMJ010002559.1:74872-97372 GCA_018398765.1 Chromera velia | reverse complement strand
CTTTCATCAAGGGTCCCTTCATATTAGCCACCCGATGCTTCCAGTCAACTTTCCATGCCTCCTGATCTTCCGGAGGAATAACAGGGTATCTCCAATCTGGCGGGCACTGCTCCCGTACGTGGAGCCAGCGGCTCTTGATCACGATAAAGAAATCCATCCGGCTGGTTGGCTGGCTACCTGGGCGTCTTTCTGCTTCTCCCAACAAAGTCAAAAAGTCCTCTGCGTTGACTTGCACAGATTTAGCAGACGTCCTCTCACGACAGTTGTCAACTGTTGCTGGGCGAAATATTCATATGTGTTTGAACACGCCCAGGACCCCGGCTCTCAGTAAGTTCAAAAGCCGCAATTCCCAATTGAAGCGTCTGATGGACTAAGTCTTGCTGAATCTAGCTGCTTTCGATCCTCTGGACCTCGAGTCGAAGACCGATGAGGCTGACCAATTGACTCGAAGCCGACCGCGCGTGCGTCTCGTGGAGTGACAAAAAAATGCACTGGTTGCCCATGCATGCATTCGCGCGCACACTTTTTCGTGCGCGCGCGACATGCACATTTTTGTGTTGTTTTTTTTTCATATATAGGCATGCCGCGACCAAACTATAAACTATATATATATGCATGCATGAATGCATGGAGTTTTAATTAAATTTCTGGCCAATTTATAAATATATCGATATGATGCACTGCAGATGTATATTAATATAGACCGTTGCTTATTGGCCATTGACCCAACTGTCTTTCTGTAAGATCGTCTGCGTTCGACAGACTCAGAATAGAACTTGGTATATATGCTGTCTCATATATACAGAATTTGCCCATGCAGATCCGTTGACAGGACGCAATTAACGCACCACTTTAGTTGCTGCCGGCCTGCCAGCATGTCTGTTTCAGTTTCCGCATACATATAAACCCTCTTGAATATTCTCATTCGAAATTTTAAGGAAGGAGTCGCCTGTCTCTGGGATCCTTCTAATCGTCTGATCCTTTGAGCATCCCAAAATGTCTTCTGTAGCTCTCGACAACCAGGCAGGCGAGAAGGATGATAAGGAACTTCCCGAAGTCCAGTTCGCCGAACTGGAGACGCGAATGCGAAGATTCATTGTCGATGTCAGTAAGAATCGGAATGGAGCCTATCTGGATCATTGAGGGCATCAGATTGCTTCAGGAATTTGTGCCAGTCAGACGACAAGCCAGCTGTGCGAGGCAATCCACTGCCAGGACGTTTCAGTTCCTCAGACAGAAGCCATACCAAATTGATGGAACTTGTGCTACAGTTGGGTCATGTTAGGAACGAAACTCTACACACCCCCTTTATCGCCATCTTTGAGGGGCGCTTCGTGCCAAGTTGACTCTTTTGGGTTTCCGTCTTTGCGATCCCCTCCCGTCTTTCGTTCTCTCTCTCCGTTCTGCAGCTTCTCGAACCGACAATGAAGAGAGTTCAGCAGCAACAGGTCGACCTGTCTTCTTTGAAGACCGTGGTGGACAGGCACGCAAAGAGTGAGTCAGTCAGACAGACAGGGATATGCAGAGCACGCACGCACGCACGTAAAGACTTGGTTTGTCAGAATGCCATGACTTGGCAGTGAGTGAGGCCAGCCGCGTTCAAAAAAAGTAAATGCAGACAGTGAGGCCGTCTGGGATTCTTCGATGCGCACTCTAGACTGCTTCCTTACACGAAAAGGATTGCCATAGATACACTAATGAACACGTATGAATCAGGATTCCTTTGTTCTCCTCCTCTTGTCTTCCTTTTCCTCTCGTGGGGAGGGGGGTTGCGTTTCTTCGCGAGCGCTCGCTGTATGCAGAAGTCCCTGTGTACATGGCCACAGTGAATCTAAAAAAAAATCCACCAAGGAAGTGCGCTCTTTATTGTTCATACTCCTTTTTCGACTGTTTCCCTGCGCTTGTTGGCTTTCGTGCTTGCACTTTTCACCTGTCTCTTTTTTTCCCCGGATCACCCGTAAGACAAGGAACCAATCCCTCGTTTGTCTGTGTCCTGCTTGCTGGTTGCAGGTCTGAGTGAGGTTGCTGTGATGACTGTGAAGGCCGAGCAGAACATCGGAGTGGTGGAGCAACTTCGAGAGGAGATGAGCAAATGGGACGTCCAGCGACGGAACCAAGAGGCGAAGGTCTCGGAGGACATCTCTTTGATGAAACATGAATTGGACGGTTTCAGATACAACCTAGAGAGGAAGGAGGCCTCAATCCAGGCTCTTCAGAGAACGTCCGAGAGGGCTGTAGCAGAGGTGCAACAAGCAATGGACGCACAGGATTCGTTCAGACAGTATGTAGATGGCCGACTGGAGGCACAAGTCAAACACGCACACGCATTCAGAACAGATCTGGAGGTCAGCAGAACGCATCAATTCAGTGTAGCTTGTAAAGAAAGGCATGTGTGGTTTTTCCTCCGATCAGTGCCCTCCCATCTGTGTGTGCCACAAGCCCTTCAGGGCCCTTGCGTGGGTTTGGCAGAACTGTCGCAAGCTGCAATTTTCTTTTCTCACTCATCGGTTTTCTTTCTGTTGGAGTCTTCATTTCTCACAGGCAGCAAAGCCGACCGACCACGTTGCAGTTCGAGGGATGCACGCCTGCACGTGTTGGAGGCAACGATTGAAATATAAAAAAGAGCCATTTGTGATCTTGTCCGGCAGACATTCTTTCCCTTTCACCTCTCGGATGCAGGTCAAACTGGTTGCCCTCGAGACTAAGCACAACGGTTTGGCAGACGAACTGTGGGGCGAGGAGACTGGTCTCGCCAAGGTGACGGGGGAGTTGAACAGGACCAATCTGACGGTCTCGTCTCTATCGGAGGAGGTGAAGAGGCTCAACAAGAGTAAGGCCTCAACTCAACAATGCGACATGCTCCAGGACTCGATCAGAGAGGTTGGTTCGGCTTGAGGTTGTTTCAGGTGGTCTCGGCAGGATTCGAAGCATTTGTTCTTCAGTCTTCGGTTTTCTCGTCTTCCTGCTCTGACCTGTCTGCGTTGTCTCCTCTCTGTACGTCAAGAGAACTGCATATTAACTTTTCTTTCTGTTGGGTCGGGTTGATGCGAATATCTCTGCAGCTGGTGAAGGAGACGAAAGACGACGTGAAAGATCTTCGGGATGCCGTGGGTGGAGTGGTCTCTGAAGTGAAGGAACACTTCAAAACGGCAGCAAACCAAATCGCAGCACACAACGCGTCTATGCTCTCCGGTAAGTCATCCCAGGCTGTCCGGCTCTGTCTGTTCATCAACTACTTAGTGTATCACCATGTACCTGTGGAGGGCTGATTGTTTTTTTTTATGCTTCCTTCCACCGAAGAAATTAAACGCCAAGTTGCATGAGGTATGCGTACAGGCAGACGAGTCTCTCGTCTCCATCTGTCTGATTGGTGTGTGTGTTCGTTTCAATGAGCGTCGGTTGGTGACCCTTTGAGTCTGCCCTTGTTCGTTTCGATGAGCGTCGATTGGTGACCTGCTGAGTCTGCCCAAGTGTTTGTACTTTTCTCTTCACTCAGAGGAAGTTGGAAGGGACTCTATTTTATGTTGACTTTCTTTTTCTATGGACTTTTCAAAAGGCTGCAAAACACACTTGATCAAATATGATCAAATGACCATCGTGTTCCTGTCTGCAGAGGTCCGGACTGCATACAGCGAGGAGCTCCAACTTGCCTCCCAACTCCGATCGGATGTCCTCAGGTTCATGCAGGAAACACAGGACCATCTGAAAACGTCAGCCAGTCTGTCAATCTGCAGATGCATTCGTGTATCATTCTTACGGACAGTCAGTCCATGAGAGGCTTACTCGCATTCTCCGGCAGTCAAATAAAGTACGACAGCAACATCATGAGGTGCATGTTCTTTGAAAAGGCGTGGAGCCGACTGGCATGCTTGAACCGTTTTTTCGCTTGGTGGCTTCCTTTTTTCTTCCTTTCTGACTCTGTGGCTGTTGGTGCTTTCAGTCTGGAGACGGGCATGGAGGCTTCTCGGCAGGAGACGCTGTCAACAGTCCGTCTCCTGGCGGCAGACGTCGAAGAAGTGGACAAGAAGAGAAAGAGAGATAAGTCAGATCATGGTCAGTCACTCAGTCAGGCAGTCAGTCAGGCAGGCAGTCAGGCAGTCAGGCAGTCCGGCAGTCAGTCAGGCAGGCAGGCAGGCAGTCAGGCAGTCAGGCAGTCAGGCAGTCAGGCAGTCAGGCAGTCAGGCAGGCAGGCAGTCAGGCAGTCAGGCAGTCAGCCAGTCAGTCAGTCAGTCAGTCAGTCAGTCGGTCCTGCAGGCTTGAGGGGGAACCTCACCTCGTCGGACCCACTGAGCGGGGGAGGATGAAATCACATGCATGTCGTCTGAGAGGGGGTGTTTGTAAAGGAGAGAAAGAATGTATCGTTTGCGACAAGTGTCCGGATGGTCTTGCTGTAATGTCTTTTTTCGCGTCCTTCTTCATCAGGAAGGAAGGGAAGAAGTTGCTTGATGAATCAATTCATATTGCTGCTAAGTCGTGTAAAGTAGAGCAAGGCTCGCGTACAGACTGCGCTTGCTTCCCTCCCTGTTTCTCTCCCTCCCTCCCTCCGTCCCTTCGTGCAGAACTGGAACTAAAGCAGCTGAAGAAGCGTCTGAGCGGTGTGTTCGACAATAGCGACCTGGTGCTGAAGGGTCTAGAGCATATCACGGGGGTAATCGCGATTCTGATCGAGTCCAACAAAGTCGCTGCCTCACTGGACGTGCAGGACGATGACGATCGAAGAAGGGTCAGCAAGTCCTTCCTTCCCTTTTTTTTTTTAATTTGTTGGTTGCTTGGTTGGTTGATTAATCGCGTCTCTGAAGTCTCTGTGGAGGGAGACTGTTTGCAGACTTGCAGGCTTGTTCCACAATCTTGAGGAAGAGAAAAAGAGAGTAGACTAGAGTGCCAATGAAAACGCGCGTGCAATTGCACTGTACTCTCTCCCTTTCGCTCCTCTTCTGCAGGTGGCACTGATGGGATACAAAGAGGCGGGAGGGAAGGAGGGAGAAAGGAGCGGTCAGTAGAAATTCACTCGAACAACTCGTCTCCAGAGATAAAAAGTGAAAGAGTTAGAGGAGGGAAAGTCTTTTTCTCTTCAGTCATTTCGTTATTCTCTTTCGTTCCTTCGTTCCGTCCATCTGACTTTTCTTAATATCTTCGGCACCTCCTTGTTGCCCCCTTGCTTGTTGAGACCTTTCTCCTCTTTTGAGTGAGTCGGGGATTTACCTACCGGTCTTCTCTTTTTGTACTGTATCTATCTTTGTCTGCAAGGTACCTTCTCTCTTTTCCCGAACAAAAAGACAGACCACAATGTCACAATTTCTATCTCCATCTGTCTGTTCAACGATCGTGTCTGTCGAGTGGTAGCCTTGACTTCATTGGACCTGCATTTGATCTCTTCCTGTCCTCCATGGAGAGCGAACACTGCAGGGAGCCGCACGACAAGAGCACGAAGCGGAAATGGGGGCGGGGCGGCGGGTGACGGAGCTACCGTGATCTCTGTCAGTCTGACTGCATGTGGGTATGTGTATGTGTGTGTGTGAGAGAGAGAGAGAGGGAGAAATCACCACCTGGTTAAGAGACCATCCGAGGCACTCACCCTTCGTCAGGCCCACTCTGTCTTTCCATAACCCTTGTTGGAGTGTTGGTGCTTGTCCTCCATCCATGCGTGAGAGAGACACTCTGGCCGGTCTACACCATCCTTTCGAACACTCGGCTAAGGCGATCGATCTGTCGTCCCGTTGCGTCATTGAATAGGTTCTCTGGTGGTTCGATGAGAACACCTATTTGCTTCCCTCTTCTCCTTGCACATATGCATGTATGCTTGTGCGTACACTTGCGCTTAAACCTTCAAGCTCATCTTTTTCTTTTTCTGTTGATTTCTTTTTTTCTTTTTTTCTTTCTTTCTTTCTTTCTTTCTTTCTGTCTGTCTGTCTGTCTGTCTGTCTGTCTGTTTGTGTGCCTGCAGGTGGACCCCCGGTGTCTCTCCTGCAGCGGCCAGGCAGCCACTGTGCTTGCGGGGTTCAAGATGGCCTGTCTCCAGTACGCCCCCCAACCTGTGCGATACAACAAGAAGCTCTTCAACAGAGGGGATCTGATCGCGGTGCGGTCACAGCTGCTCGAGCAGGTGGGAAGGGTCTTTGAGTGCGGGATACGTGGCATGATGTCGGATCAGACAAGCTTCACGTGTATGGGAAAGCGTGGGGTAACTGCTGCCCCAGTCTGCTGCTGTTGTCCCCGCGATGCAAAGAGACACCGGGAGGGCATTGGCAGTGATTGCTGAGTGAAAGACAGACTGCAGATGGGAGCGATTGTCGACAGCACGTTTGCTCTGTTTTCTCCCCCCATGTTGTTCTCTTCATTTTCTCTGTTCCTTCCCTCGACTCTGCTTGCAGTGTTTCGACGCGTTGCAGTCGGGTCCCGACCTTCGCTTTGCCGGAGGTCAACCTCAGGTGAATGCATCGCACCGACAGCGCGAGAGTGCAGGAGACAGCCTTGGACAGACGCAGAGAGACAGAGAAAGGGAGAAGGATCCCTCGGGAGGGGGGGGGGAGAGAGGAAGGGAGACCATCGGTTCTTCTCTTTTCGGAGGAACCTCAATGGGCGCGTCTGGGTTTGGTGGAGATGGGAGACGCAAAAACGACACGTGAGTGAGTGAGGTTGGATCCCTCAGAAGGGAAATGCACTGCCAAGATTGCTTTTGATTCAAAGCACAGTCAGATAGACGGATTTTTGTATCGCTCTCAAGCTATTTGGATACTCATTCCATCGGCCTCTTTCCTGTATTATTTTTTTGCCCCGTCTGCTCGACAATCAATCAGTGAAGCGGTGGGTAAAATCGTGTCGACCCATGTATACCGTTCTCTGAATGATACCATGCGAAATGAAATTGAAAGCTCGACATGGCGGTTGCCTGAGCAAAACGGGACGCAGTGTTCATGAAGCAACTCGAAATGATGCTTGCGAGGACACCATTCACATGTCGCTTCTCGCATTCATGTCTTCTGTGCAGTCGTTTGGTCTCCACACATGGGCGAGCAGGCCAGGGTGGCGGGTTTCCTGACCTAAACACGAAAGGGTCCACATTCATGAGGGGGTAGCAGCATGGTGAGGCTGTAAAGGGGATCAGAGGAACTGCTGAGGGATTTTATGAAGCAACATGAGGGGTTCAAAGGTATTTGGAAGTTGTAGATAATATGAGCGATCCTTTTAAATGATCTTTGGAAGTATTTGAAACTATCAAACATGTTCTTCTATATTCTTTTTCTCTTAATTTTCTTATAAAGTTCAAAGTTTTCAATCTGACTGTTCTGTATTTCATTCCAGTTTATATATCGATTAGCTCATCATCATCATAGTTATATTGGCTGGTCTGTACTACGCCTCTGTAGCTCATCATCCAATTAATGCATAACTCTCGGATAGTGGCATGTCATAGTGCTTTATTACCCCATGCATTGCCAGACTGGCATTTCACATAAAAAGGGCGAGGAAACTGTGTAATTTTCAATATATTTGAACTTGTCAATGGGTGCACTTGACACTGAATCATCGATCGATCATTATTAGTAGCATAGTTATTATTTGCCATTGGCCGTCTAGTTGGCCGTGCAATTTGTCCTAGAATTTATTACCAGGGCATCCTATAAATGGAGTAAAGAACTAACTAGAGAACTAGGCGATGTACAGTGGTAAAAAAAAAAAAAAAATCTGAAAACGTCTATTCTTTTTTTTTTATTTATTTAAAATTTTATTGTATATGTAAAAAAAAGTAAAGGTTAAATGACTAGCTTCAACTAGAGTTTGAATCATATCTAGGATCCCAGTTTCACTCTTAGTTTGGTAGATGCTTAAAAGGATTGACCAAAACTAGCTTCGACTAGAGCTTCGAAATGTATATCATCCTAGATATCGTCAAAGAGCCAGTCAAAGAACTTCTCCTCTGTCTGCTCTTCTGTCTGCATCCATGCATCCATGCATCCATCCTGCTTGTCACTCTTTGCATAGCATAAAAGAGAGCCCCCTTTTCTTTTCGCCCGCTCGCTTGCCTTCGTCCCTGTAATCTCTTTTTGCGATGGTCGCTGCGTGCAGTGCCATACACGCAGACTTCATTCATTTTTTAATTAGTATGAATGGTGAAACGACGGACTGGGTCACTCCTTCTGTCTCCTTCATCTCTCACACTCAGTTGGTCTATCACCTAGTCCATCATCCGAGAAAGACAGGGCAGATGCAAATCAATGTGAATGGAAAACAAGAAGACATGGTTAGTTTTTTTAACAGACATAGCAAAGAGAAGAGAGAAAAGTCTGGTGACAGTGCAGTTGAACAAGGGAAAAAAGATGGGTTGGTCCATGTTCAACAAAGTTGATGATAGAATGGTGAAGACACTAGTAGAGACACTAATAGAAACAAACGTACAATAACAACTAGGACTAGAACTAGGGTTGAAACTAGGGTTATAAGATGTTTAAAACTTTGAGTTGAGTAATAAGTTCGCGAGGAAGTTAGTTTAAAAGTATTTCTAAAAGGTGCTCCTCTAAGTGCTCCTAGAAGTGCTCTAGGAAATCCTTCGTAGAAAAAAAGAAGAAAAAAATCTGGAAAGGTCTTTTTTTTTTTTTTTAACCACTGTGCGTCGCCTAGCTAGAGAACTTGAACTAATTAAATGTTCTAGTAGTAGTAGTAGTAATAGTAGTAGTATAAATATTTTAAAAATTGTTATAGAACCATCAATTCTATCTAGCATTATATTGATTTAAAAAAACATCATAGAAGTTTTTTAGAAGTTTGTTCAATCTAACTAGCAACCTAAAAACATAGAAGGAATATTTAAAAATATGTATGATAGAAATTTAGATAGAATAAAATAGAAACTTATTTCATTTAAATGCCTAGCTTACAAAATCCCTGCAGTACAAATGGAAGTTTGTGGCGTGGGAGTGCCAGGGGCGGGGGAACAGATGGAGCAGCTGGAAAGCACGATCAGAGACCGCCTCATCCTTGCCCTGATGAAAGGACGACGGAATGGAAGGCCCCCCACCCAACACGACGTATGGCTGAGAGACGTTGCCACCCTCCTGGTCCGACTGCTAGGACTAGGCATCCCCAAACCCATTGAAACAGCGGACAGGGACTACAAGACCTCAGCCGATTACAGAGGCCATCCCTAGAGGCCATCCTTTGAGGAGAGGACATAGACGCAGACGAGCATGTAAAGAGGGGGCAGAAGGCAAGGACAGCCCACAAAGAAGCAGTAAAAGAAGCAGTAGAGAAGGAGTGGGAGAGGTTAGGCAGCCAGTCAGGGCAGGCAGCCAGTGAGGACCAGTGTGAGGAAGTCAGGCAGTCAAAAGAAAAGAGATAGTCAGGATGGCTGACGGCCACCCCCCTGAAGGAACACGGAATGAATCTCAGCCCAGACGAATTCCGGGATGCGATGACAATCCGATATCAGGGGAGGGTAAGGGAGGAGAGGAAAAGAGCAGATGTGAGGGATATGGGGGAAGATGGAGTCTGCAACACGCCCTTAACTGCCCAGTAGGGGGACTGCCTACGCTGCGACATGACGAAGTCAACCGTACGTGGGCGAGTCTAGCAGCGGAAGCATACCCCGCGGGAGCGGTCCACGCAAAGGAGCCGATCATTAGGAAGGAAGGGGAGGTGCAGGGATGTCCGGCGCTAAGGAGGGACTTCCAAGTCCGGGGGGCCTATGCTCTACAAAGGCTGGCAATTTTCGATACCATAATAAACCCACACGCCGCTTCGAGGGAGAAGGTGACCTGGAGTCAAGCCCTCAAAGCAGCAGCAGAAAAAAAGAAGAGGAAACATGGGCAGGCAAGTGCGGACAGAGGGTGCAACGTCATTCCACTTGTGAGTGCGGTCGACGGGACGATGGAGGGGGAGGCAAAGATGTTCTTGAAGAGGGTGGCAGAGCGATTAAGTGAGAAATGGGGGCAACACGTAAGCAAGACGTGCGGCCAGATCCAAGCCCGACTGCAGATTGCCCACCTGAAAGCGGCAAGCACGTGCATTCGGGGGACCAAAGGAGTACAGGGGGAGGGCTGGGAGGAAGGAGGAGTAGGCAGTGCACTGGTCATGACTGAGGGGTAGAAAGTACTTAGCAAATGCCGAAGAAGGCATTCGGATGGAGGAGCGTTAAGTATGAGGTCGCATGAGAGAGAGAGCTAGCAGCAAGAGCAGTAACCAGGACAGAAGGAAGAGATGAAAGACGTATAGGCCAGACGCTAGGAACAAACTTTAAGTTAATGCCCCCCCCCCCAAAAAAAAGCTTACATTCCAAGCTAGTTTATTCAATTAAAAATGTGCTAAAAAACTGTGAATTCTGCTAAGTTTTATTTCGTTCCCGGGCAGTTTAACTCCGTTTTGCAAGATATTTAGCCAAATACAATGTTATAAAGTGTTTAAACTTTTGAGCTGAAAGTTTGATAAAGTGCATGATTTAGCATGATTATATAGATATTAACAATTATTTCTGTAACTTCTGTTGGCTGATTAAAAACCTAGTTCATAAAATTTGTCCACTAAAAAGTAAATCGGCAAAAGCTGAACTATAAAATTTTTGAGAATCACCTCAAATTAATTTAATGGTTTATTTATTATGAAGTTGATGTGAAATATTTTAAGAAGTGAGAAGATTGAACGAATAGCTATTATTTGTGCTGTATTGCTAATTTATACTAGTAATTTTATAGTGGAGTACTATAAGCAGAGCATAAAATTGACATACATACATATACTTACATTTCATGATGTATAATGCATACCAGTCTAGATGCCAGTTCAAAGCTTTAAAAAAGTCTTACAACCATGTGATGTACAATTTGTTTTTGAAAAAGTGCCATCCAAACATCTGAAATTCTGAATTAAGATTTCAGAAAGAGAGAAAACTGCAAGAAATGAGGGATGTGTCTGGCGCTGCTGAAACGCCATATGTGCAGCGAAGAAACATGACTAGTAAAGGCAGGGGTATAAGAAGGAAACTTGAAAAGAAAGAAACAGAAAGACGCATGCAAGTGGAGAAGGCAGAAAGAACAGTGAAATCTGCACAAGTTGGATGCTTGGAGCCAGTATGACCAGGTCCGAACATGCATTTCATAACGAGTCTCTCCCAAAGCTTTTAAGAGACACGATGATATTTACCGGGGATGTCAACCGACACCCCGCGCCATGCAAGCAGTCCGTTTGACTTCCTTCGCATTTTAAAATTTCAATTGCATGACGAGTTCAAGAGATCTGCAACATTAGGTGGCGCTCAAATAAACACGAAAGTCTCTACCTGCTTTCTGTCTCTTTTGCAATTGAGAGGAGGGCCTTCAAAAGAGGCATTTAATGATAAATTCCCTTTCAGCCTGGCTTTTGAATACGTGGTTGCAACTAATGAAAGCATGAAGGCGGAGCACAAAGAAACACAAAGTTGCCGATTTTCTTTGTGTTGGTGGGCCTTCATAGTGAAAACGACTTTACAGTCGCGGGCTCCTGAATGCAAGCTGCGAGTTTGTGCTTCTCACAGAATCCTGAGCATCTTCTCTTTAGACATCTGCAGCACTCACTGTATTTCTTTAACGGGGCAGAGACATGAACTAATTCTGTGTCCTGCTTGCTCACAAACGAAGGCTGAGGGAGTGAACGAATGTCAGTCAGTCAGGTATGAGACAAGTGAGTGACAACAGTAAATTGCAGGTACTCTGACCTGACTACAGTCACTTGGCCACACAGGGAAGAAATGGACGTGTGCAGACAGAGAGGAAAAACACAGCGAGGGATCACGCATGGAAGAAACGGGCAAGAAAGAAACATTTGTGGACAAATCCAAAGAAGTCAGTACGTACAAAATCAAGCTAGTGTGATGCCTTCCCTTCCCTCTTGCTACACCTGCATGTTGACGTCTTCCTCCCTTCATATTACAGTCGTGTGCTGTTTCTCCTTTCTCGCTCCCTCCCACCTTCCCTTCTTCCCTTTCAGTCTCTGGGGGCTTTTCTTTCTGTATGATATTCTTTCAGGGGGGCCGTTTTCTTCTTCTCTGAGTACAGAACTGCGCCCACTCATGACTAGCGTTGGATAAATGGAGTCCCATTCTTTGTATTTTCAGTATTCCTTATCACCCTTTCAGTCTGTTTGCCTGTCCGTCTCTCCTTCTAGACTCTTTACCCACTATTCAGTCAAAGGGGAGGAGGGTTCTTCTTTCCCTTCCCTCACGACAGCACAGTGGACGCAATCTTAGAGCTCTGGGACAAAACGTCAGAAGACTCCCCGTCGGCCTTGCCGTCCTTTTTCAGGACCCTCAGCATCGTCTTCATCACACCAGCGATGCCCGCAAAGCCCTTCTTGATCTTCGAGATCTGGACCTTGTACCCCGCCTGGGCCCCCCCCGTGTCAGTTCCTAGTGTCGTCGCCAAGGTGTCCCGGGGCCACGGAATTTCGGGGCCTTCCTCGTTGGCATATCTGTAGGCAGACAGACAAACAGACAGACAGACAGACAGACAGACAGACAGAAACAGACAGACACATGGAGACTTCATTCATAGACTTCTTTGCTTGTTTGCTTACTACTTTATTTCTCTACTTCTCAAAAAGGACCAGAAAGCGCAGGCCTGCACATCGCCTCGTACGCATGTGCAGATAGATATGAATGGATACGCAGAAAGAAGGAGGTCTCATCGATCCATCCGTCGAAAGAAAACAGACGATCATACGCACAGCGTCTGACAGCAGAAAACGCGGGGCACAATGGATCCATGCCTGCCTGCCCGCTGCCTGGCTGTGTGCATGATACATGCAGGCATGGGTAGAAAGAAACTCTCGATTGCGAAAATCAATTGAGGCCTCCCTCGATCAGCCTTCGATCGAATTCGGGTCGAAAAAAGACAATCAAAGTTGTGAGCATGCATGCAAAATCGAGGGGATCCATTTATGACGCCGTTTCACTTTTCGACACTGCTTTACAGCCACTGCACAGGCAGAAGCTCAGTCACTGCTACACGACCTACGAAAGCACCTTGTCATCATGAAACGAAACGGGCCGTCTAGACGGTCTCATTTCGATTCCTGTCGATCGATCCAACTAGCTGAAGGACCCAACGACACGACAAGACACGACAATAGATGTCATCGGAATGCATTCAATCTGGCATGTAGCTGGGTGCTCGATCGATCTATCGATCTCTCGGTGAGTCAAACCAACAAACGGACCTGTCTCTTCTATCAGCACGCCCTCCTCTCAGAGAGGCGCCAGGGGGGACAAAGCTGGTGTCGAACCAGGTCGACACGCCACCGGAAGGACCCACCTGCACCAGCAGTATATTCGTAAATCGAGATATTAGTATGCATGCGATTGTACAGACAGAGAGCAAAAGACCGGTTTCAGTGCCCCCAGGGTTACCACCCGCCCCATGTAGACGAACAGAAATGGAAATGCGTGAAGGACAGCAGACCCGACAACTTATGAAAGAAGAACAAGAAGAACGTTTACCAACGATCGACGAATGTGAGCATGCAAGGTCAGGCAACGTGCACCGCAGCACTAAGGTCAGGCACATGTATCAAGAGAGGAACCTTGCGTGAAACGAACGATAAAGGGACGAACAGATTGATTGAGGGGGGGCCTGACCTCTCGATCGCTGTCGAATGTCAACTCTTCACCGAAGTCGAATGTCGCTGCGTATTGGTCCCTGGTACCTCTGTGCAGGGAACACTCGATATCGAGAACAACCTGGGCCCTTGCGAACAGCGCCTGCTGCCTCGCTGTGTCGTAGTTCACCCCGACCGTCCGAACGAAGATTGCCACGATGGTCGGGAGAAAGGTGAAGTAGACGATGATCGAGTACACAAGGAGGAGGGTCTCTGTCGGGTCATACGAGATATTTGCGTAGTCAGGCTTCCATGCTCCGCACAGGAACAGAAAAGTATTCGTCATGATCAGCTGCAGATGAACGAAAACAAAAAACGACTCCATATGAATGCAGAGGATCGACACATAATGACAGGAGAACGTGGCCAGGTGCAAACAAGGCGGGAGAAAACAAGAGGTGCAAAATACGTCCTCTGCTTGTCGGTCCTCTGCTTGTCGCACCGCCAACATCCCCCCCCAAATTCTTCTTTCTTACTGCATCTCCAGGCATTACGCACAAAAAGAATAAAGTACTGCAGGAAAGAGCATTTCACGATTCAAAGAAGAAGAAGAAAACGAAAGTCCAAACCCATCGAGATGTGCAACCATTCACAGAGACGATCACGTACCGGAAAAGTTTCGAACCCATCCACATTATCTCCTCGAGTGATCACCCAGATAGACGACCCGAACCCAACAGTCAGGCATCCGAGGACAAAAAAGAAGGGCAGCAGCATGCCCATCATGAAGACAACCAGCTTCAACAGCCTCATCACAGGCTCCACAGCCAGAAGCAGCTGCATCCGGAGGGAGGGGGCACATTCATTCATACAGGTGCCTGTGACTGCCAACTGCGGAAATGTACGTGATACGTGTCTACGTATACGCGAAAGGAAATGCGGACACCCGCAAGCACACAAAAAAGCTGCGCCAGGGAAGAGTGCCTGCTTACATTGGCAGGAGAGGAGACAGAAAGTGCAACGGACCCGACTTGCTAGTCGGACCTCTACAAAAACCCTATCGACACTTCTTCCTTACTCGATCCATTATGCGAAAGTTGTCGGCTCGAAAGAATACATACCACAGGGGGGAAAATATTTATCCAGGCCCTACAGAAAAGACGACAACCACTTGAGGCTTCATCAGGAGTCAGTCAGGAGATAAGCTATGACAAAAAAGTAAGCGCAGAGAGTCTTTGAAGACGTAATTTACGCTTCTGCTCTTTCTCTGCATTCCTTCCTTTTGTACGAAAGGAGACACGTGAGAAAGACGATCACACCAAAGTGGGAGCCTCACGCACACATTCTCATGCAGATATCCATTTGCACATGTTCCTGGACATGAAAGCTTTAGTATTCCGACTCAGATCCCTGCTAGCTCACCTGCACATTGGACAGCCAGGCAAGGATCATTACCAGAGCTGCCAGAGCAGGGAGCTCATCGCCCTTGTTCTCCAATGATGGTCGGATGTCCTGCATCGATGCATGTAGTCATTGAGCTCTCTCACACAGCGAAAGCAAGAGCGAGGGGCATGAGACTTCACAGGTAGGCAGACAAGAACAGAAAACAAAAGAGGTGCAACTGGTAAAAAAGTCAGAAGCTGAGGAATGAAAAAACGAACAAGAGAAAGACGAACAGGGATGCGCAGGGTCGATTACGAACAGAAAAAAAGAGCGCGGGGGCTGGACCTGCAGAGACCTCCTTCCCTCCCGGCCTCGATCCAAAGCAGTCAATGCATTCATTCATTCATTCATTCATTCATTCTGGCGGTTCACTGACGTATTCCAGGAAGCCTTTTGAGCTTATCTCCAGAGTTGTGACGACCAGCACGGAGAGAGCTGCGGCGATGTCAATGAGGGTAAACGTCTGTCCCAAATGGAACGGAACTCTGACGACGCTCCCAAACTTTGGGCTGAAGCACTTATTCTTCTGCTGGTCGATGCACTTCTTTGCCTCTACCACGAGAATGCCGATGGAGGATACCAAGGCCAACTTCCGCATGAACCACGAGACAGGGGGCCAGAAGTCCACGAAGACCAGCCAGACGTACCCGAGAGAGAACAAAATCGAGTTCAGGAGATACCAACCCCTGAGCGCCCGTATACACACGTGTATGCACACTTATATGCACACAAACACACGCACATGCACATGCACAATCGCAAATACGAACACATGAAACGACGGGGACAAACAGAAGTTCAGAGAGAGAAAGGGAGAGATAGAGGCATTGCAAACCTTGACTCTATTTCAGTCTTTCTGGGATACTAAGCACATCACTCCTTTTGCGCGTGCAACCTTCTTTCTATGCGTGCTTGAGAGTGGGCGTTTACGTTCTCATGAAGATGTTCAAACGGAGCGGAACAATGCATTCATTTTCATGAAACCTTACTTGTTTGTAAACATACGTAGAAACCACTGAGTGTCGGTATCTGTAACCACCGACTGCCGACAACAGATACCGGCAGTCAGTCACGTGATTGCATAAAGGCATATTAAAGAGACGCTTTCCTACCTACGATCTTACTTCCCGACGGGCCACATCTGACTGTACTTATCTATGCAGCTAGGCATGCAGGTATTTACATATTAATACATACCTGATCAAAAAGAAGTGTCTACGAGCAAAGAGCTCCCACTTTTTTGAGATGACCCACTCGAGTACCGGGTGCTGCACCAGTCGCACGTTGCCCAATTTGATGAGCAGAAAGAGAGGCTGGGTGCCAGGCCCTTCCCACAGAGGCTCTTCTGCTCCTGGCTGCCCGATCATCTGCCTGCATGCAAGGCTTGTTCGTTCAATCAGCGAATGAGGAGAAGAGAAAGAGGTGCATGCAGAGGATGAGATGCCGACAGGCAGAGGAGTGCATGAGGAGGGAGAAGTCGCCATGTTGCCTTCCTTGTCTACCCGAAGAAGAAGAGGGGAGTGTTGAACGAACGCCCACTCTTGGCGACAGAACAGACAGCTTCAGTCAGTCGAAACACTCTTGGCACATCCACATGCAACGAGAGCAGAAGCCCTGCATGCATGAAAGGAAGAGAAAAAAACAAACAAAATAAATTCATTGATTGCACTAGCTCTGTAGGGAGGACCGACCTTGAGTCCCCCCAAAACTCCTGCACGTACAGGTTCACCTTTCTCTTCGAGTCGATCACGAGGTCACTGCACCAGATGTGCCCGTCGAGGAGATCCCACCTGCATGTGTGAGTACTCGAGTGCATTTGAAAACAAAAACAAAATTCAGAAGATTCTTTGAAAGCGAAGGCAAGGATATGAAGATACACCGCACAATTCAGACACAAATGTGCGTTTGTTGCGACTCGCAAATGCAGTGCAGTGCGGCCGGTTGGTGAGTCCCTCAGGCATCTCGAACAATTTTAATCGAGAGTAGAGAGGAGAGAATGGGGGGGGGGCGGGCGAGGAGAGAGAGAAAGAGAGAGAGAGAGAGAGAGAGAGAGGGAGAAGATTTCAGAGAAGAGGCAAGGCGAAGGGAAAAAAATAAGGAGCCCAGAGAGACAAGGATGCGTACAGATAGACAGACAATTTGACCGAAGGACCGAACGAAGATGCCCGGTTGAAGAAAATCTATCTAGTCTTGATGGAGGAAACCCGAAGGAGATACAGAAATATCCAGAGAAGACAACGAAGACGACCAACAAACGAGCCAACGAACCAAAGGTCTGGAGCTTCATTGGTGATTCGTTCCACAAGCTCACTGCCGTGAGTCTCCCAGAGCCGCTGCTTGCCGTACATCACACCCGATTTGTTCTGTCTAATTGCCAAAACGTCCCTGCAGAAGAACGCCGTGGGCAAGTGTTACGCTCACACACTTGCGCGAAAGAACGCACGCACGCAATCCACACACACGCACACACAAACAAGCTCTCTCCCTCTCTCTCTCTCTCTCCCTCTCTCCCTCTGTCTCTCTTTTTCTCTTTCTCGCACACAAAGGTGATGATGCAGATGAAGGCAATGAATAAAAGGCATGTACAGAACCAGACACTCCCTCTCACTCTATACCCAGGCAGATTCACATGCGCATGCACTTAGAAGGGCTTCAGCCCATGCGCAGAAAGGTCCATTCATCATTCCCCTAGCTTGACCTTCTCCCTCCCGACTGACTGACTGACTGACTGACTGACTGAGTGAGTGAGTGAGTGACTGCCTGACTGACTGACATGAGGATGTGTCTGGCAAGCGGGATTCTCCCTCTCTCGAGCATCCAGAAGAAGGGGCTCTTCTCCTCTCCCTTGATCTTCACCTGCATGCACACTTGATCGATTAAGCACGGACAGAAAGAAGTGCACATATCGATGAACAAGCAGCACAATGGTCCCTTCATCCATCTACGTATTTATTCATCTGTTCAATTTCTGACAGAGAAACAGACGCATCCAAGAAGAGGCGGCACCGCCAGCCTTTCCCATTTTCTGTTTATCCGATTCAGCGCGGACCGGACAGATGAGTCATGTCAGAAGACGAGTCACTGGATGATGGAGCAGGCCGTACGCAAAAGGAGGACGACAGTGCACGATCGACCACAAAACACACACACACACACGCACACACACACACACACACACACACACACACACACAAAACAGAAATTGCACTGCCGCAAGGAGAGAGAGAGAGACAGAGAGAGTCGGTTGCCAGGACTCAGCGCTGCCCATTCGCACCAGACGAACTGACCGACCGGCCGACTGACTGACCTTACAGCCCAGTTCGACCCTCTCGCCCCGGGGTGCATCTGCGAGAGCGTTCTTGAGATCCGGCAGGGAGGCGTACACGAGGGCCCGCGTCACGGGGTTTGCACTCGCACACACCATCTCCGAGAGCCCAGAGGCAGCGATGTTCCAGTACCTGAATGACAGAATAAGAATATCCATACGTTCACGTACATACACACACATCACCGCTGAAGGAGCTTGCACGGCTCCTTGGTGCGGGAAGGGGAGAAAAAAAGGACCTGTGAGACAATCTGTCATTAGCTTGTTCTCTGCACGGTCGCTTTCTTAGTCAACTCTCTTCTCTCCTCTCCTATGCTCTCCTCTTCTCTTCTCTTCCCTTCTCTTCTCTCCTCTCTCCGCCTGCTCACTTCTGTCATGACCCGCTGAAGTTTTTGAGACGCTCTGTTCATGCACGTGCAAATTCATTGTGATATTATGACATGTATGCACGCATAATTCAGCTCACTCACTTCTGCCACGAGTCACTGTACTGCTGCACCCACGCCCCCCCAGCGATTTTCTCCATAACCTTCAGAAAGAGATTCGCGAAGCTCGGAATGTCGGATGGCGTCACGCCAAATTCGATGTGTCGCAACTGCATACATGATCGTCATAGTAGATCCATCCATCAGAGGCATTTGGTTCTCTTCAGTTTCAAACTTCTCCCACACAATTCATAGCGAACAGTGGCTGCCGTTTCACCATGCCAGCCAGAATCGGGACTCATGCATCTGTGGTTGCCTGCCGTGACCTTTCTAAAATGTCGGAACACCAGATCTACTTCCAGTAGCTGCACGGCAGTATTGACCCAGCTGTCTCTAGCAAACGACACATGCACACCTGTGAGGGGAATTTTCAGGTCACCTGCAGAGTCAGATTTCAAATGGCAAAGGGAAGCAAATCACCATGAGAGGAAACAAGGGAGTCTGTTCATTCAAAACCGACAAAACGTCAGAAGAACTGCATGCTGACGCAAACAAGCGCACCGCAAGATCGGCGTCGTCCACCCAAATCCTTTCGGGGTCGCTGATGTAGGCAAGGAGCCGCTGGAGCATCGCGTGAAAGGTTTCTTCGTACCTGCATATCAGCACATACACACAGATGTGCTCTCGCTCTCTCTCTCTCTCTCTCTCTCTTTCTCTCCCGCACGCACACACACACACACACACACACACACAAACAAACACACACACACACACACAAACAAACACACACACACACACACACACACACAAACAAACACACACAAACACGCCACGCACACGCAGACAACCACGCACATAGACACGCACACGTACACACACACACACACACACAGAGAGAGAGAGAGAGAGAGAGAGAGAGAGGGAGCACGCATGTGAGCAGCAGGTCTCAGAAAGTTCGGAAAGATATGACCTGAGGCAAAGAGGAGGAGATATGTCGATAGGGCAACCATGAGCACATGCGACATGCATGATATTTAATGCAGCAGAGCACACGTGCGTACCTGTCCTCCTGTTTGTCGAAGATCGCCCTCAGGTTAGGGGCCCTCAACGGAAGGAGCCGGAAGAATTGCTTCGAGAATTCTTTCGCAACCTCTCGCTTCACCGGGTAGCTGCATGCACAGCGTGCAACAGCAGCGAAAGAAGTAACGCAATGAAAGGAACAATGATACGCAAAGTGGACCAGAAAGAGACGGGAGAGCCGTGACGAGGACAAAAAAAGTGCAGGGGCGAGGTAAGGCTGAGGCATGCATCGAGAGAGGCGTGCAGAAAGAGAATTGAGAGAGATCGAACCCAATGTGGGGGGGCGACGGGGGATGGCCAAGCGGACGGACAGTACATTAAGGGCTGCCTGCCTGCCTGCCTGCCTGCCACATTCCCCCCTAGCTCCTGGAGGCTCCACATACCCACCCACCCACCCCTGCTGGAGTCGTTCCTGGACCTTCTGCATCTTTTTCTGTTTCTCGCACTTCTTCTCCTTGTCCGCCGCTGCAGATCCTCTCCTGCTCTGGGAGAGTATCCCAGACCTGCAAAGCAATTAACCGATCACTCACACCCACAGCGACAGAAAGGGTCTTTTTCCACTCTGTATGCTGATGACACCATAAGTGATCGAGTGGAGGTACAGAATGAATCATGGGCACTCTGGAAGACAAAAGGGGTGCACTGAAGGGACGGTCATTGTACGGAAGGCTGCACGACATGCATGGGCTGGCCTTGTCGAGCTTGTTTTCGGAGACCACCGTCCCCACAACATGCATCAAGCAGATTTTGAACGTCCTTTCACAACAATGCCTTCCTCGGCCTGTATAAATATTCCGCGGCTGCTCTCTGTGTTACATGACTATTTTCATCCTTTCGGCATGCAAGACGACTGCAAAAAACTCCGGCTGAAGGGTCTGCAAGAGACGAAAGAGACAAAAAGAAGCAGATTCGAAAACAGTGTTGCATGGTCAATTGGTACACGAACATACATGCAGACGGACTCTGATGATGACGAGTTCGGATTGTTCCAGCATCCCACAAATCCTTTGCGGGCCTTCTTCCACGTTCCGGCTCCTATGGCTGTCCCTCCATTCTCAGTCAGAGCTTTGACCGTAGTACCACCCGCCCCTGCCTCTTCCAACCCATCAATATTCTGCGGGTCCGCGTCCCAGTCTCTTTCTCTTCCTCTCCCCATAGTGTTCTCGATCGTGATTCGTCGCATGGCTGTCTGCGGTGACGTCCGTGCAAGATCTTTCGCGGAACTGTCTTCCTCCGCGTAGAAGTCTCGGCCCTGCCACCATGGTTTATTCGTGTATGCAATTATGACATGCGTACAGGTCTTCGTTTGGCTTGGTAGTCTATCTATTGATTTGCTTATTTTGCTGTTCCAACAGAGAAATTCCACTTCTTCTAACGAGTGTCGTCCAACTAAAGCTGTGGTCCCTCGGTGACATTTCGCAAATAGAAATCTTTGAGCTCTGGTTCTTTCTTGACTCGACGCATTTTTTCTCATCGCTTCTCTTCGGCAACTTCCACGCATGTACGCATGGTCTCTGTGTGAGTGTTCCAGTCTCAGTAAGCGAAGACGATGCACAGGAAGGGTTGAGAAGGCTGAAAGTCGTGAGCGAAAATAAATTCCAGAAAAATTGCTCACTCATCCGCTGAGTGACTCCAGGACAAGCACACGAACCATCCAACCAACCTGGTTTTTCTCTTGGTTGTCTCTCTGCAGGCATCTCATGACTGCGGCTTCGACTGCTTGGTACCCCTGGAGCACACGGTCCTTGTCAATGGACCTGCACGCACGCATGCATGCGTCAAGGCATCATACAAGATGGGCAGGGCAGGGCAGGGCAGGGCAGGGCACTCCTTGGCGCTTCCGTCGGCAATTGTCTGTTCAACTAATTGTCTTCTCGATCGTTTACTCTGGTTCCTCCCCCAAATTTAATCCCTCAAAGGAATGAATGCGTGAACTCTTTCTGTTCGTTCCATGAAGTCCACGACGTACCTCCAGCGACGGCTTCTCTCAACGACCGTTGTGTCCAGGAGCCATGCCCAAGACTCCTCATGTTCGCCTCCCCAGCCACCACCAACCACCTCCTACACACACACACACACACAAAACAGGGAGGGGAGGGATATGAACGAACACGTGCACACGCAGTAACATCTATTCAGTACTACTGCATTGAATCCGAAAAGTTATCGCCACACACACTTTTGTCGGGCACCTCTTGAATTGAGGCGACCACTGCAGCGTCTTTAATAAGAGCAGGAGAAGAGCGGAATTCTTGAGGATAAAGTGTACGACCCAGCAAGCGTTCAAGAATTAATGTAATCAGCTGACCTACCTCCATAGTTTGTAACACGACCTCCTTCACCCTCTTCATGTTTGGCACCGCCCCATAGCTGCAGAAGATTTCATTCCAGGGTACCCGGATGTCCTCGATCAGACCGCGCAGTCGGGGAAGGTCCTCGATGGCTTCCACAAGGAAAAACAACAACTTCCCGATGTCCTTTGACAGGCACATTGCCTCCTTCTGCGCGACCTGCCCGACTTTCTTCGCTTTCCTCGGCGAACCTGTCGGGCTGTCGGGATTCTGCATGGCCGGAAGGCGTGAAGGAAGAGGGAAGTTGACAGGAAGAAGAAACCGGAAGGTCAGAAGGGGGCGGAGGGAGAACATTAGAAGCGGAGGAGAGCAGAAG
>JAHBMJ010002559.1:62372-69872 GCA_018398765.1 Chromera velia | reverse complement strand
TCGTTACGTCCGTGTGTTTGTCCGTCCGTTTGTTCATCTGTCTGTCTTTCAGTCTGCTTGTTCGTCCGTCCATCCATCCGTCCGCCTTTCCATCCTTGTATCTGTCTGCCTATCCGCGGACTGAAGTCGATGTGAGCTCAACAGAAGCGCAGAAGACGGAACTCAAATGTTCAGTAGTTCAAAATTGAAGGATAACAGAAGGGTTAGAGGCTGACCTGGTCGGAGAACCTCATTGAGCTTCCCTTTTCCCGAAACCGGACATTGATATTTGGGGATCTGTTCGGCTCTCCCCCTCCGCTGTCCTCCCTGCTTGCCTCCTGATGCATTGTTCCTATCTATGCTGCTTGATGAAAAGGTGGCAACTGCTGCGGCGCGAGCCCAACAATGACAGGACCAAAGCTGTTCCAGCCAAACACGGCTCAAAGACAGATACGATGGAAGAAGTAAGTGCTGATTCCACAGACAGTTCCGCAGGCGCGAGCTTCACGAACAAAAGACAGAATGTCGGTGGAGCTCTGACTCCTTTTTTTAATATTCTAGGCTTCTCTTCCAGATGTTCTTCACGCAGTGGCTCTTACTCATGCAGCGCTCTCTGACCATATAGACATCGAAATCTGCCAGCAATCCATGTATATAGATGTGATTGGATGTGTCTGACCTGCATGCAAATGTATGCAACATGCATGCAACGCGGGACCAGAGAGACATGCACTATCTCTCTTTAGGGTCTCTCTGGTCCTGTGTCGGGCCAGTATGCATCTTGCCTAGGCATAGGTCCTGTCCGTCTGTTACGGTCATTCTGCTGCATAACAAAACCCTCAATCATCATTCTGCTGCAAGCGCAATGATGGCCTTGCCCCCCCCCGGACTAAACCATCGATCCTAGTTTATGCCTTTCATGGCAAACAAAAATTAATATCTTTCATTCTCCGTGTGTTCGCGTTATCAACTCTGTCTATCTTTAGGTGTCACTGAGCGTTATGGTCTTCTTTTCCCTCTCCGGCTTCTTCTTCAGTGATTCCCGTATCCAAATTAAAAATTTTGTTTCTCCTCAACATATTTCTTTGTTAAACCTTTTCCTTCACATCAATTTTCCCCCTCTCACACGTTTGACGGCTTTTGACTTCTTATTCATGTTTCTTCAATCTGATGTCACAAGACTCTTTTTATCCTCTTTATCTTTTACACGCCTCACACATCAAAACAGTCTTCTTTTTTCTTTCATTTCTCCTGCCAGCGCCCTGCTGGCTCTCCTTTTTCCTTTACTCTTTCTTCTCCGCAAGGCCCACGTAGGCTGAAAACTCCCTCCTAAGTAACATCTCGGTGACCTGTGTACTGTGGAGAAAGCGGGCTGCGCAACGATAAGGAGTCATGGAGGGTGTTGAGAGAGACACTATAGTTAGTATATGAAGAAAGATTGCAACGCGTGCAACTGTATGCATGCAGGGTATTGCAGGGTCACTGTATGCATGTATCTTACTACCATAGCCCCTAAGACATACCAAGCCACAGTATATATGTCTGAACTTGACTTTGAAGCCCAAACCGAAAGGAAAAGTTAAAGTAGCGCCCAAAAAGGTTCTAGTCTTTAAATGTTAAGAGAGATAAAAGCTTTTGATTTGCACTTTGATTAAAACATAAAAAAATATTAAGACAATGCAGCGTAGCATTTCAAAAAATCTTAACTTTTCCCTGCTTAACGTTAGAATTATCCGACTGACTCTAGATACAAACAACAATATGGCAACGATTTAACATCATGATGGCATCATGATAGTTGTAGCCATATGATTGATATACAATCATATTTTCTTTAAAAAACCATACACCTTTGTAATTCACAGTTTGGTTTTCTTAAACTCTAGGTCAATTGAAAACAATAATTAAAGTCAAACCTGCAGGCCGGAAAATCGGGTATAAAGGAGTAAACTGGTATATGCCATTAAGAGTAAGTATGGTTGTATATAGAAAGTAATGGAACGCTCGGCAGTCAACAACACTGACAAAAGACAAGGGCACCAAGATTAAGAAAATGGCAGGAGAATGACACAATTTATAATGTAAATAAATAAAACAGAGGTCCTGGAGTAGGATGTGTGAAGTGTTTGTGCATGATAGGATCATGATTGAGTTTAAACAGCTCAAAACAATTCTCCTCCAAACACACATTGTCAATTAAAAAGACATAAACCAGGGAGGTCAACCAAGTCGGTCCGTTTGACTTTTATTGCGGATTTTGTGTTTCCCCGTATCATGTGACAAGATGAAAACCTTCAGCCTGAAAGAAAGAAAGAAAGAAAAAAGAAAGAAAGAAAGAAAGAAAAGAAAGAAAGAAAGAAAGAAAAAAAGAAAGAAAGAAAGAAAGAAAGAAAGAATTAAAGAGAGACGTTGAAAGGCCATGTATGCGGAAGTGGATGCAGATCATCTCTTGCCTGTCAATGAGCAGACCATGATTTGAGCTGACTTTGCTGATGGCGTGCAAAAAAAAAAATGTATGCAGGCTCTCTCAAGAGTCCTTCTGCATGGGTATGGCAACAAATTGATGCACACGAAGCGGGATCACAATTTTAAGAAACATGTCGATGCATTGTCTGCCTTCCATATTTCGCCTTAGAGAGCCAGGCCGTGAACCGGGGCTAGTCAGAATGGCCTCATACTTTCGAGCTGAATTCCATCTGAGCCGCAGGCATGAATCTTGGATCATTAGTTTACTACTGAGGAATGTATGAAAGCGGAACACAAAGAATCATAAAGAAACACAAAGTTACCGGTTTTCTTTGTATTCTACAGATCTGGCGTGGCGTTCCATCCCCAAAATTTGCAGGCTGAGCCTCCCGAATGTAAGCGTGAGTGAGTTTGGACTTCTCACCGGATGCTGAGCAACTGAATTCTCCTCAAAAATTTGAAGCACTCACTGTATTTCTTTCACTGATGGGACGGAGACGTGAACTAAATTAAATTCTGCGTCCTGCTTGCTCACAAACGAAGGCTGAGCAAGTGAACGAATGTCAGTCAGTCAGGTATGAGATAAGTGAGTGACAACAGTAAATTGCAGGTACTCTGACCTGACTACAGTGACTTGGCCACACAGGGAAGAAATGGACGTGTGCAGACACAGAGGAAAAACACAGCGAGGGATCACGCATGGAAGAAACGGGCAAGAAAGAAACATTTGTGGACAAATCCAAAGAAGTCAGTACGTACAAAATCAAGCTAGTGTGATGCCTTCCCTTCCCTCTTGCTACACCTGCATGTTGACGTGATTCTCTTCCTTGGAGCTCTGTCCTCACTTTTCTTTTCCATCCTGTATTTTTCCTTCTCCCTCTCACTCACCCTTCTTGCGTTTCATGCTTCTTTCGCAGCATCTGGGAAGGCTTATGTTGGCTGATATTGAAGCCCCTCTCTTTCTATTGCTGTGAGGAAGGAGGGTATCACTAATGCTCTAGATAAGTTAACCTCCTTCTGCGTCCTTTTTCAGTCTGCTTGTCCGCCCTCTCCCTCTGTCTGCATGTACGTACCCCTGCCTGATAGAATGAATGCTCCCGCGATAAAGAGTCACAGGGGTGGCGGGAAAGATGGATCCTGATATCTTTTTTTCTTCCTTCATGATAGCACCAAGAAGGCGCGCGGAGTGCCTCGCTTCATGGATGGATTATTCCATCCTTTTAACCTTCTGCCCCCCCGTACAGTGTTGTCACGCAATATTAATCATTAAAACGAGTGAGTGACAAAAACAAAACACCCGCATGCAGGATTGAGGGACAGACACCGGTTCTCTTCGATGCTGCGCTGCGTGCAACCATGAAGCATTTTATTTCTGTCAGGCAAACCACGAAACCCGCACCTTCCCCATTCACTCACGCATTGGCAAGCCTCTTGAGCCCTCTTTGAGTCTGCTTCTCTTTTTTGTTTTGTTGTTCCCCTCTCTTCCCATCTCATGTTTCCTTTATTCGTCCATCTCTTTCTTCGTTTCTCCTGTTTTTCATTCACCCCACTGCCATATTTTTCTTCGTTTCTCCTGTTTTTCATTCACCCCACTGCCATGTTTTTCTTCGTTTCTCCTGTTTTTCATTCACCCCACTGCAATGTTTTTCTTCGTTTCTCCTGTTTTTCATTCACCCCACCGCCATATTTTTCTTTGTTTCTCCTGTTTTTCATTCACCCCACTGCCATATTTTTCTTCGTTTCTCCTGTTTTTCATTCACCCCACTGCCATGTTTTTCTTCGTTTCTCCTGTTTTTCATTCATCCCACTGCCATGCTTTTCTTCGTTTCTCCCTTCCAAGACCGTCCTTCCGTCTACTCCCCCTATTCTGCCGCTGATGAGTTTGTTGCAGAGCGTCTGTCACTCTCGTTGTGGTCTTCTTCAGAGACGCTCCCCCTCTTGCTGGACTCGCCTGAGGAGGCCATCACCTTCTTCACCTGCAGTCAGTCAGATCCCAACAAGACGGCCGAACAGACGAAGAGGCAGTCAGGCACACTGATGTCCCAGATGAAGAGACAGGCAGGCAGGCAAGCACGCACGAGGAGTATAGATACACAAGTTTACCGTTTGTTCAGACTCACACGTAGCTTCTGGCTTCAAAGACACGCAGCTTGCTGTCCCTTCACTTCAGTCATCGAACCATGAAGACAGATGAATGTCCTATCATCCGACCGACCAACCCACCGAGCGCAGAACCTTCAAGAAAGGCCTCCTCAGTCCGCGCACGTTCTTCTCGATTTCCTCCAGCCCTGACAGCACTACAACTTCGTCACTCCCAGCTCCCGCCATATGAGCTTCGTTGTCTTGCGAGGGCCAGGGAACCTGAAACGATGCATGCAGCAAGAAGGCCGGGCAGGGCGGCAGAAAGAATTCAGACAAGAAAGAGATGATGTCAATTCAGTGTGTGAGAGAGAGAATCAAGGGGCCTAGCTGCAGGCGCGGACACCCCTCCAAATTGTTTTTTCGAAGTGCAGAAGGAGAAGAGAGGAAAGAAGAAACTAACTTAGACTGACCCATGCAGATGCATGAGAGAGAGAGAGAGAGAGAGAGAGAGAGAGACGAAGCCCGACAGAATTTCGGTGAAAAGAACATACGCAGAACACCACAGAGATTGGGGGGAGGGTGAATCTGAAGACCTTCTCCCCGCTCATAGATGAAGCCACTTTTATGGTCGTATGTTGTATGGAAATCTCTCTCTCTCTCTCTCTCTCTCTCCCTCGCCCTCTCTCTCACTCACTCACTCACTCACTCACACACACACACACACACACACACACAGAGAGAGAGAGAGAGAGAGAGAGAGAGCCAACAGGAGGCAGGCAGAGAGACAGGCTGACCTCGGGGCCCGCCTCAGAGTTGTAGAATTCAAGTCTGGATGCCCTCCCCCCCCTCTGCTGAATTCCCGGAACGACAAATGTGCTGTCCTGCACCAGGGTCTTGAGTCCGCCAGAGGGTGCCAGGAGCCGGTCGTCATCCAGAGGGATCGGCTTGTCCGACTGGAGAGAGTCTGCGTTCTGCATCCGCAACAAACACACAGGGTTAGAGGACTGGAAGCTGAAAAGCCGATAAAAAGTACAACGGGAGGTTAAGCGTTTGAGGGCACCGTCGTACGTGCAGTTCAACCAAAACACACACACACACACACACACACACACACAAAGAGAAGAAGTCCGGTGGAGTTTGTTTGTGCAGACAGACCTCGAAATCAGAGCTAGAACAGATTGAGTGTGACTGGCTGACTCCAGCAAAGTGAGGAGACGATCAGCACCGCTGCCCTTTTTCTCACACGCGCTTTTTGATTACAAGTAGGCCGACAAATCCACACGCCCATCAAGCATTCAAGCAGTAATTTAAGTCAAGAACGCATGAATCTAAGCAGCTATCCCAGCAAGCAAGAAAGCTGGCATGAACAGCAAACGAAGCAACCAACCTTGCAAAGGGTCTCACGCGAGGCCATCGAATCGACCTCCACGACCAGCTCTCCCCTGAGCAGCTTGGCTTTCTGGATAGTTTCCGCCGAGTTCTGGGAGAAGGCCACGACGATAATTGCCAGAAGAGCTCGGGCAAACGCGAACGTGTTGATGAACAGATAGATCAGTACGACGACCTGAATGAATCATGCAAGGCCACTAGTGCATTGCACAAAAAGGAATATATGCAGCACGTGAAAAAGCGAAAAAGAGATGAAAAGCGAGAGCAAGGAAGAACTCGGAAACGATAGACAGAAAAACAGAAGGTTAAGGATTCAAGAGAAAGGCGGTTCGCATTGCCAGCTGTTGTCGCTGAGCCTGCAGCTGGCGATGATATGAAGAAGCCCCACTCACTCTTTCTACTTCTCTCTCTTTTCATACTTCCTTTTGGATTCGTCGTGTGTCCCTTCTTGAGCTCACAAACAAATCAGGTCACACTTAAAATCCTAAGCCAGCCAATATTTTTGTTGATTAAGAGAAAAGGAGCATGCCCTCTGTGCATACATGCATGCCCTTAATTCTCTTCTGACCTTGACGAAAGGGTCCGCATGGTTCCCCTCCGTCCGATCGTCCATGATCGGGTTCCAAGATCCGGAGGTTGTCGCAAGGAGAGTGATGAACGACTCCGATCGGGTCTCAAATCCCAAAGTCCCTCTGGCAAGGATCGCAAGCGCGTTCGCAAATCCGATCAGCACCAGCATCTGCAAACACATGGCCATGGTCGTGCAGGGGTTTGAAAGCCAAGCGCAGGCTGATTGAGAGAGCTGCGTTGTTTTGACATGCGCACAAACACTCACCTACTCGTCTGCTCACTCGCTGATTCTCTCTGTCTCTCACACAGACACACACACACTCATATCAAGCAGCTGCTCTGATCCATGCATTCAGTGTGGAGAAAAACATACCACCAACATCACCGCGCTTTCCTGTATGGTTGCGAGCTTTGCGTTTCCACAAGAAACGCCACGCAGCCATATGCTTTGAATCGACGGACCATGCATGATGGATGGATGAAAGGCAGCAATGTGACCACAAGGAGGACACATGTGATGAACTCCCTCAAACACTTAAAATCAGATTGAACATATGTTCATACGATTGCAACAAGAAGGCTCACAAAAAAAAGGAACAAGTTCAAAGCTCCCCCAGACACGCAAAATCACCACACAGAGGCGTACAAACAGAAGACTGACTGACCACAAAGAGGAAGAACTTGAAGAATTCCCCTAGCACCAGTTGAGTGCCCACTAGGAGGATTGCAGTCTGTTCGCACACTGCCATCCAGTCGAAAGCGCTCAGCCAAAAGAACACGAGAGCGAACGAGACGGCGAGTCGGTGCCCTTCGTTTCGTTCCCTCCCGAGGGTAAACGGTGTTCCCACTGCCCTCACTCCCTCTTCGGTGTATCCGTTCTGCTCGCTCAATCAAGCAGAGCACATCCGCAGAGTGCGAGAAAAAGTGAGAGAGACGTCAGCCTTAAAAAGCAGAGAAAATGTGGATTATGGGAAAACGGAAAAGGCTTGATCATAAAAGGATCGAATGCGACTA
>JAHBMJ010002559.1:34872-57372 GCA_018398765.1 Chromera velia | reverse complement strand
GGTGAACGCCTGCATGCAGGGGAGGCATGCAGGAGGGAGGGACACAGGCAGGCAGAGAGAGAGAGAGTCTGATGCACACACAAGTGCAAACAAAAGTAAAGAAAGCATCATGCACCCGTGAAGGATCCTCATTCGCCTCCGAGTCATCTGTCTGTCCCATTTATTGTGCACAGAGAGATTGTGGGAATGAATCCAGAAAGTACATACAGGAACTCTGATTAGGACTGCATGTGTGGATGCTCTTGGTATTCGTGCCTGCCATTGGGGGGGCTGTAACACTGACTGGGCAGAGGACACTGGTTGTTTGGTCAAAGCATGCGCAGACAAATGAGCGGGTGGCTGTTCAAGGAAGGAGAGAGTGATAACACCATGCAGAGTGTATGGGCAATCCAGTTGATGCATGCATGATAAAGCGACGGCCCGTGTGTGCAAATGAAATCAGCACATGGTCAGATGAACGAGTGTCAACTGGGACATGCAGGAGGACACACATACATGCATGGTTGCATTGTCGATCGATGGTCGTTCCTTTTATTTCGTTCAAATGACCTGTTGCTCTCTCTCACACGTGCACGGTTTCTTTCGCCCCTCTTCTTCATCAGATCATGCATGTCCAGTCACTCGATCCACTCACCTCCGCCACAGGCACAGGCACCGGGTATCCATTCGCAAGTCTCTGCTCTAAAGTTTCGCCCTGAGTTTCGTTTTCTTCCTTCGCCATCCTGCCCTCACTACGACGGTCTCCTACTTTCGAAGGCCTCTTTTTCTTTCCGGCCTTCGAGCTTGCTTTGCTCTCTTTGTCATTCATGGTCTCTCCAGACTTTCTGCAGAAATGGAGAAGTAGAGAGGAGAGAGAGATCACACACTCCTGATGGCTTTGTCGATTCGTCGCGTATCTCTCACACCAGTCAGTCAGTCAGTTAGTTAGTGAGTAAGTCGGTGAGTCAGTTAGTCAGTGAGTAAGTCGGTCAGTCAGTAAGTTAGTGAGCCAGTCAGTCAGTGAGTCAGTGAGTCAGCCTCGTTGCGCAAAAGAGTGGTCAAAGAATCAATCTCAAGCTGCACCAGTGGGATCTCTTCAAAGTTTAAAACAGAAGAGACAAAGAGGGCGAGGGATGCGGAAGTGCCAGAGAAGAGATATGTCAAACTGCCTACAGAACAGTCAATCTGGATGCCATCCGTACTCTTCTGCCTAGCTTGCTTGAAGTGCTGGCAAGGTTTTCCTCCCTCTCTTCTGACCTGAACAAGCTGAAGAATCCCGTTCCTCCCTTTGACTTGTTTGCACCAGTATGTGTAGAGCTCTCAAGGTCCCCTCGGTCGGCCCCTGCTCTTTCCCCCTCTCCCGTGCCCCCCCCCCTCCTGCCCAGAAGAACGACAGTTTCTTTCCCTGCTCCTCCTTTTGGCTGCTGTCGTCCTCCGCAAAGAAAGCTTGATCCGCCTGCGAAATAAGAATGGAATTTCACATCCCATCGATTCAGCAGATCCTTCGAACGTGTGTTTATTTTATTGAACTCTGGTGAAGAACGCTTGGCTTGGGTACTCCAGCAATTCATCACCTTGTAAATATCTTGAACCGAGGCGTGAGTAAGGCAGCTGAGTGCTGGACCCCATCCAACTCAATCAGGTATCATAAAGACAAAGAAAATGGCTCACTTGTGCTTCTCACAGAACCATATTCTCTCCACATTCAAATCTTCTCTTCCTCTCTATGTCCCCGATCGGTGAACCAACGAAAAAACAAACGACCAACCGATCTGAGGTCTAGTAGGGGACGATCGAACTGCACGATCAATTTCTTTCTGCCTTACCGCGTTGTCTGCCGAAGCTTGGTTCACTTTCATCATTACATTCGCCTCCAGCGCCTGCCATCCTTGCAGGGCCTGCAGAGATAAAATAAATAAAAGACATGCAGTGGAATCCAGCAGGAAGGGAACAAAGGAGCGAATTAAAGAAGGACAGCGGAAGGAATGAAATGGTGGAGAAGAATTGAAGCAAGGAATCAAGAAGAAAAGATAAAGCAGTCAAAAAGGATCATCAAAAAGAAGGAAAACCACTCTCGGAAAACAAAGCCAGCCAACAGAAGATCAGCACCACGAAGAAAATCCGTGCAATCATGCTAAATCAGGAGGAGAATCTAAGAGTGATGATAGGCAGATGGACGTTCTTGAAGACAAGCATGGAGACTGACGGGACACCGCTATGCAGGTAGAGTCTGACTGACCAGCTCCTTGTCGGTTGAGGACCACCGCAGTGCCCTCTCCCTGACCGCTAAACGCCAAGCCCACTTCCATGCATCCCCGTGGTCCTCGTTCCTGCAACAGGGCCAGCCCCACACAGACCGCCGGAAAAGAAAAGAAAAAAAAAGAAAGACGGGGGGGGGAAGATTGCGAATCAGAGAGTGGGGCTCGCGGGGGATGAGAGAGAGAAGAAGGAAGGAGAAGGGAAGACAGAAGAGGAACGGGGGGGGGGATAAGAGAGTCTCGGAGAAGGAGAGAGAGAAGAAGGAAGGAGAGAGAAGGGAAGAGAGAAGGGGCAAGGGGGGAGGGATAAGAGAGTCTCGGAGAGGGAGAGAGAGAGAGAGAGAGAGAGAGAGAGAGTGAGTCTCAGAGAGAAAAATGAGGTTCAAAGAAAGTTGGACAGGGAGGCATCATGAGAAATCTACGTGCTAGAGGAGGCCTTTTTTCTGAGGCGCAGGCATTGGCATAATTCAGGAATGAGAATGCAACTTCCATTCTTCTTGTGCCAAACTCGTGTATGCATACCGGGCCTCTTTGTGCATCTTCTAGTTCATACATGAGGACAAACATCAATTCCATGGATTGTTCCGAGACGAATGAATCAGCGCCTGGTGCCCCGTCTCGACAATTGATCAACGTTTCCATGAATACATCAATACACGTTCAAGTTGATTCATCCATTCCTCAAATTTGTTTGTATTGTCTTGCTGACCATGCATTAGCCCCAATGGCCTCCTGCATGGTCTCGACCACTATGGTCTCAATCTTCCCCAGAGACGGAATTTCTCCAAACTCCGTAAAGATTTCCCTCAGAGACAGGGAGAGACTGTCGATCACTCCTCGGAGATTCTCGAGAGACAAAAGAGAAGTCACCAGATTCTCCAAGAGGCGGACGACACCCTTGGCAAGAAGTCCTAGTTTCTTCTGCACGCGTAGAAGTTATTTGAAGTCTTTTTGACACACACACACACACAGAGAGAGAGAGAGAGAGAGAGAGAGAGGGAAGGAAGGAAAGAGTGGAAGAATAAAAGGACGGAAGCGAAAGGATTGACCCAAAAAACACGGTACAAACCGACGAGGAAGAACTGAAACTAAGTGTATGAATGAGAAAATGGATAAATTGCTCTGGCAGCAGAAAGGAAGGAAGGGATGGCGGGAGCAAGGAAGGAGAAAAGACGAAAGGAACGAATGGAAGAGCAAAGCAAGAAGAAAGAAAGAAAGAAAGAAAGAAAGAAAAGAAAGAAAGACAGAAAGAAAGAAAGAAAGAAAGAAAGAAAGGAAGAAAGAAAGAAAGAAAAAAAGAAAGAAAGAAAGAAAGAAAGAAAGACAGAAAGAAAAGAAAGAATGAAAGAAAGAAAGAAAGAAAGAAAGAAAGAAAGAAAAAAGAAAGAAAGAAAGAAAGAAAGAGAGAAAGAAAGAAAGGAAAGCAGGAAAGAAGAAAGAAAGAATGCAAGAAGAATCTTAAAACAGGGGGAAAGCAAAGAAGGAATTATAGAATTGACCACTCCGTCTCTCCCCTGCATGCGGACTTACGTTGTTCTTTCGAGGACTTGTTGATGACGAGGCAGACGACATTGAGAACACCATCAGATTGGCAGAAACCTGTAAGATCGAACGGTTGAGTTGAGGAGCGATCAAGCATTCAGACACTGGATCGAAGGACAGATCGAGGGAGACAAATTGGAGCATTTTTCGTAAACGAAGAGCAGATAAAGCCAGGCACTCGCTGAAAGGAAGAACTGAGCACTTCAGCTCGGCCTCGCTCGACAGTCACCGAAGCACTCAGAAACACACACACAAACAAATGTGCCGATGCACTGAACACAAGAACCAGACATCCCACATGGATAGAATTAAGCAGTGTATCGCTCCTCAGAGAAGGAGAACAGAAATAACACAAAGTCAATTCCGGAGGAAAATAAGGACACAATGGTCGAACTAAGTAAATTCCGTCATTCATTCATTCATTCATTTACTCATTCATTCATTCATTCATTCATTCATTGATTCATTTATTCATGATTTCAATGATCGATCGAGCCCCCATTGGCGTCTCCTCCTAATTGCAATCTCTTTCCTCTCATCCTCACGGAAGTGGGCTCGCTTCCCTTTTGAAGTCTAGTTGCTGTCTTTTTTTGCTTTTACCTGACTGCTGAAGGAGAGCTGGATCCTCAGTGAACCCATGCACTCACCTTCGCCTCAAGAGCCTGAAGTCCCAAATTTTCCGTCACGGCCTTCCACCCCGACTCCAGACATTCCACCCTCACGGCCATTCGAGACATCAGATCGCCCATGTGTGCGGCCACCGCGTCGTGGGCCTTCGAGAACGCGGCCTCCTTTTCCTGCAGGCAGAAAAGAAAACGAATTAAACCAGCAGCTGTCCAGCCATTTTTCTGTTTACCTGTCATTCCATATCGGCCCCCTTTTCCTCTTGTGCGCAAGACAGTGACTCAACATATGACTCCCAACCAACGAACCCACGAACCAACGAACCAACGAACGAACCAACCAACCAACGAACGAACCAACGAAAAAACCAACGAACCAACGAACCAACCAAGCAACCAACCAACGAACCAACCAACGAACGAACCAACCAACGAACCAACCAACCAACCGACCCGGTCCCAAAAGTCTCCCAACAGTTCCTCCAGACTTTTCAGCACCGCCAGTTTGTGAAGCGCCATTTCGGAAGCACAGGCGCCGTAGTGCACGTGCCTCAAAGAGATCCACTCGAAACTCTCCTGCAATCAGACCAAATTCATTATCTACGATCGAAGGAGATGTACACTGCCAGCATGTGGGAGAAGGATCACACAAACCCCCTGCAATCCAGCGTGCTGCATGGAATCAAGTACGTGAACCTTCAAGTTCCACCTGCCCTCCTGCAGCGATCCAGCCTTCCGTCGATCAATTTAACAGCACAATCGCTCTTCGCTCGAAGCATCCGCGGCCTCACACGCACTCCTTTTCAACCCATGCACCTATACGTCCATTCATCGGTCCATCCACACACGCACACCCACCAATCAGCAAAGTCGAGATGGCAAAAAAAAATATAGAAAGCTTGGAAAGAATGACTAAGACTGAGGGGATCTTCAAATGCGAGGGCGCGTATGGATGGATGGATGGATCGATGGAGGAATGGATGTATGTATGTATGAAGAGGAATGAGATCGGGAATGCTGCCACAGAAATCCTCTGATCTGTCGAATCCCCCAATTCACTCCAGCACTCACGCACATCCACACAGCAACCCCCCTTTCTCGTCCCGCCAGTCCGCTCCCCCCTCGCACACCTTCATCGCCCCCTCCTCGTCACAGAATGCGATGAGAGCTGCGAGCGTGTCATTCATAGCCCTCTCAATTGCGGATCGTCCTCTGCATGCACTCGGGAGGGAGGGAGGGAGGTACACCCATACACACACACACACACACACACACACACACACACACACACAATCAATATCCACAGGCCCATGTTTGAGCACTTCTTTGCGTTCTATTGACAGGTCGCAAATTAGCATCTGCACCTGGTGGCGGGGCGAGAGGGGTGTCCGCACAGACAGGAAGAAAAGAGTGCAAATGAGTGGAAGAAAGAGCATACACGCAGTCACCGAGTGTCAAAAACGGCAGGCAACAAGTAACAAGAGGGAGTCACAAGAGCAACTAAACGCAGGGCATCTGCACGCAAGCTGAGCCCCCCATTATTCCCGAACAAACTCTCTACAGCCAGCAGTCAGAGAAATCCAACCGAGCTGAGAAGACCAGGCAAGCACGATATTGTAACGCCCCAGCGAAGACAAAATGTGCGCGGGCAAAAAAGAGAGACAGAAAGAAAGACTAATCAGAGAGAAGCTGTCAGACAGACCTGCTGATGATCCTGGAGGGATCCGGCAACGCCCGCACCAACTGGTCATACTGCACGAAAAGGGAAAGGAGAAGGAGAAAGGACGAGAATGCGAGGAGCATATGAAAGGGTTGGGCCGGTGATTGGCCAATGCACCTCTCTGCACTGTAGGGTCAAGCAGGAAAGGCGACGAAAATGTTGTTTGTGCTTCTACCGAGCTCGAAGAAGTCTGGACCGGGTTGTCAGCAAAACCCCGGGTCGGGGTGGGGCTTTGCATGGTCTCTGATTGCCACACCAACTTGCGAGCAAGAACGAGAGCGCTCGACCTGAGAGAAGTGCATGCAGGGAAGACCTGTTGGTCTGTGCTTCTCTCACATTCTGTCTGTGTCTCCGCGAACGATAGATACCTTGTACTCATCACTACACGCGTCCTCGGTGGCGCGTCAAGACGTTGTTGACGGAAGGAGGGAGAAGAATTAAGAAAAGAGGAGGATCGAGAGCTCACCATCAGGGCACCAATGCTGTCCTCTGCTGTTTGCAGGCGGACGCACCGCGCCAGCGTGGCCTGCAAATACGCACACGTGCACTCACACAGACATGCACATGATGCACCCACACACCTATGTAAATATGTACATATACCCCCCCCGCACACACACACACACACACACACAAACAAGAGCACGAAGCAAGCACGTAAATGGACACACAGACTAAGGGTTGCGTCTGCAATCTCAGAGCGACTCGCACATTTTGTTTTCGAGAAAGGAAGGTCCGCATGCATGTATGCATTCCCTCACTCCTTTTCACCTGCAGAGTTTCGGTCATTTCATTGCGCGCGATCTTCTCTTCCAAGGTCTCTTTCTTCTTTCCACCTGCCCCCCCAGCCGGCACCCCACTGAGGAGGTGTTGGAATTCGGGATCGATTGCTCTGTTGGAAGTGCGCCTGTATTCCGAAAGGGGGGGGCTCATGAAGGTCGACATGCCGCCCATTGTCTTTCCCCCGAGATGATCACTGTCGCTCGATGGGATCCTGAGGGCTTGCAGGATGAAGGGAAGATGGAAAAATTAAATTAAATGATGCACGCAGTGAGACAGACAGAAAGGAAATTGGGAGTAGCTAGGTGCGGGCGTGTGAAATTACCCCATAGAAAAAAATGCCTGCAGGGGAATGAGTTTTTCCCCATCTGCCTCATTGCGTGCATCTCCGCCCTCTCTCCTTGTCCTGGTTTTTCGAAACTCGGCATTCTTTGTCCTTCAGACTTGTCAAGAGCACCACCACACAATGCAACTCATCAACTGGAAAAAAAGAGCGACCTCTACATTCCCCTGGTTCTCCGGTGCTCGTTCTGCGTGCCTGTCTTTCTGTCTGTCTGCATTTCTTTTTGTCTATCTGTCTGTTTGTCCGCCTGTTCTTCTGTCTTTCTGTGTGTCAAAGTGAAGGGATTGCTTGAGAGTGGACCCCGACCGACCGTCTCAGACCGAATTCTCCGTTCCCGTCGTCTTCTCTGAAGTCTTGTGTAGGCGGTCTGGCGGCGTGGTAGAAATATTCGTTTGTTCTGGTGTATCCATATGGGTTCTCAGAGAAGAGCCGGTTGTTGATGCCATTTCGGAACACGAAGACGTCCTCACTTCTTCTTTCGTCCCCCTCCCTTGAAGTTCCCACTCCCCCTGAGGCCTCCATCCCACCCCGTTCCTCATCAGGCAACTGCGGGGGATGGGAGGGGTACGCGAAGTCGGGGGGACCTCCAGAGAGCTTGCTGGTGTTCATGGAGTCCAAGGCCGAGTTGCTCCTCCCTTCCTGTGCACGGAGGTTGTCCCTGCACGTACTCGGACAAGGAAGTGAACTATTCATAACAGAACAGCGGAGAGAAGAAGAAAAAAAAAGACAATTGTAAAGAAGGAGGGAAAGTCTTCGAAAGAGAAAGAGAAAGACATCAAAAAGCACACGCAGACACTCTCTCTCCCTGTGCGTGCGTGTTCGGGAGATGCGGAGAGCCAGCCAGGTAAAACGCCAGAAATATGGGGTATACAGACAAAGAAAGGGTGGGCAGGAAGACGTTTGACACACGCGGTGTCAGCCATGAGCATGCAGTCAGCTGCAGTTGCCCCTGTTCTTTCCAGTGTCTGATTGATTGATTGATTGTGCCATGAAAGCACTTGCACGTGGGGTGTGGGAGCTTGTTCGCTGCTTGCTTGTGTGATGGATCGACTGAATGGATTACTTAGCCGGCGAGCATCCGGCCTTCACGAATGGACTTTACTCATTTGTGGACTGACACAATTATTCTGACTGCATGGGACTGTGATTGACGTTCATTTGGACATGCATGCACATTGATCAATTAAGTGGACATGCATGCACACTCATCAGGCGATCAGAAAATGAAACACCAAACCTCTCGAGCTCCTCGATCGCTCTGTCCCGCCCCTCTCGTTCGTGCATACATGTGCAGAGAGAAAGGCATTCACGTGCTTACCTTATGAGTGACATTTGGGTGTCCTGTTCTTTTCCGTTTGTTCTCTCGGCTTTCAGTGCGTGTTCTGCAGGGAAACCAGGCAGTCGACAGCTATGATTCTCTTCTCCACAATTCAAAGTTCAGGATCTGGGAAGTGACATCCCCTCTAAGCATATGCTGTCACTCATGAATTTTTCAAGAGCCTTCAGGCATCTACGCCTGCTGACAATAGGTATGGACAGATGCATGCAGATGGATAACGACGCAGAAGAATGATGACTGGGGTGGTAGCACCTTGAGCAGAACCAAGAGAAAATTCAGAGGGGGGAAATCTATATAGACGCACTTCTACAGGTGCATTTGCTTTGAAAAGGTGCAACAAGGTAAAAGCATGCAACGAGGAGCGAAGGTCAGTCGATTTTTGCCCCGCCGGGTCAGTTAAAAACTTACGCATCGCCATGAAGGGGCAAACGGGAAGCTGTTTGTTTCCATTGGACGAGAAATTCCCCCTGCTTGTATTGGCCTTTTTACCTCCTCCCCCATGTGGGAAGAAGGAAGCGCCAGATGGTCCTTGGGATGCCCTGACGAGTGGACGGCGGGAGTGCAGATAGTGTGCATGTGTTATTCCTCCTTCCTCCCGCACTCTCCCTTCCTCATTCTCGTTCCCTTGGGTCTCTGGAATCGGCACATCTTTGCTCAAGGAAGGCTGCTTCTTGAGAATAGGGACATGACAATCTTTATTTCTGCTCCTGGGAGTTGGAGCAGGTGTCTTCGACTTTTGGGTTGCCTGCCCGCGGTTCGCATGTTTCTGTCTGTTGCGGCTGATGTGGTGTTCTTCGTCGTCACTTTCCCTGAAGTAGGTGAGGAAGCTTGAAGTCCTCCTCATCTTCTGTTTCTCGGTGACGTGGTTCACGTATAATTCAAAACGCTGCGCCATATAATTCTTTGGGTGTCTTCGAAGATCTGTACCGTGGACCTACTACTCCTATACCGATCTAGACATCTATACTGATCTAGACATCTTTCAGTTCCACTGAGTGGATCTATTCGCTCTGCCTTGAAAGAGAAGTATAGTCTTCGAGGAGTTCTGCTAAGATAAAAGAGATGTGTGCGTTTAATATACATATATATAGTGCCAGGTTGCCTTTCCGCAGATACAGGTTTTTCTCCATTCTTCAACGCATGCAAGGAAGGGGCAGCGAGCATGCAAGTTTTTTTTTTGCAAGTCAATTCATTTCGACGCAAGCGCGAGAGCTGGAGCCGGCCGGTTGGGGACAGCGGCTGCATGCATGCACTAGCCTCAACCGCGCCCTCGCACGACGACGACATGACGACGACATGCATGACGACGACAGACTGAAGTCGCTCAACTGTGAATTCTTTTTCCTGTTTGGCAGACAACTGAAGGACCCTTTCAGACGTGCCGTTCACAGAATGACAAGTGCCGGTGCACAGAAGTCGTCTTTTGATAGAATTTCAGAAACCAGGGTGCGCGAGTAAAAGCTTCGCTCTTGTCGGCGGAGTGCTGGACCGGAGACGTCAAAAAAGAAAATTTGTAGGGCGTGCTTTTAAAATTTTCTGGTCTTGTCGATCTTTTCCATCCGTAATAGTAATTCTGAGACGAAAGCTTTCTTACTTTGTAAAGAGAAGACTGAAAGTGCAGATACTCCAAAATGAGCAGTGATGAACCGATGGAAACGGCGGACTCCGACAAGGGGAAAGTCGCCACAGAAATGGGCACAGTGGAGACAGTCACGGTGGAGTGTCTGTTTCCAGATGGGACTGCTGAAGTGGTCCCGGGGATTTGTGGTGATTCGATGTCGCTGGGAGAGCTGAAGAAAAGGGTTGCAGAAGAGAGAGCGAAGAGGACGGGGGAGGAAGGGAAGACACTTCACATGCCTGATCTAGATGCCGACGAACTAGATGCCAAGGATGCGTCTTTTCCCGTCCGACTCCAGGGGGGGGAGGAGACAGGTGAAGTGAGCTTGGATATTGGAGTCCGTGGGAGTGGTCTAGATTTGTACCGTGCTGCAGCTGTTGCATTGGAGAAGGACGAGAGGGAGATTCAGTTCCTCGTGTGTGGGAACAGTATGATTCCTTTCTCCAACGTCGAATTGTGGAAGCCGACAGCCAAAGTGATTGGGGGGTTCACGCATTTTACGGGCCCCGGGTGCATCTCTGTGGCCTGCAAAGAAGGTGATGTGCCGTCCCCTGTGCTTGCCTTTGGTCCGTCTCTTCTGGATGTTCGGAGGCTTCAAACGTGGCCTCTGAATGTTGCAACTCAGATGCCAAATGGCCAACGCCTAGGCAGTGTCACGGTGGAAGTGGACGCATCAAAGCAAGAGTCCCTCTCTGATCGTTGCACTGTCGGGTGGCTGAAGACACAAATTCTCACTCAGCTAGGCGCCCCTCCCTCTGTCCGTCTCTCCCTCCACTTCCCTCAGCACTCTACCGTCTCCTCCAGTTCTTTGACAGACACCGAGATTGGGGAAGAGAGGTCGAATGACTCAGAAGTGCTTCTGCCGTTCATACAGAAAGGGTTGTGCCGCCTCACTGCAGTTATTCGAGAGACGGCAGAGTCCTCAAATGAAGAAGGGGAGAAGGGAGAAGAACAGAAAGAGAACGAGGACGAAAAAATGGGAGTAGAAGGGGGAGAGGAGGGAGGGAGTTCGTCTTCCGCTTCGTCTTCCTCTTCCCAACCCAAACCCCCGCGCATTCCCTGTGTCTATTCCCTCAAGATCCAACTTCCCGTCTCCTCCTCTGCCTCTGCTGACGAAGAGGGGGGAAAGGAAAGGGACGCCTTCGTTACCGTGTGTCCTTGGATGAAATTTTCGACTTTCTGTGAGGCCGTTGCCCTCAAGTGGCCCGAAATCTTTCCTTCAGGGACCGCTTCTGTGAGCACTCGTGTGGGGTGGCGTCAGCTCTCTGGGGACGGGACCAAGGGGTCCCACTCGTCCCTCTCCACACTGAAGCTTGTGCCAGGGGTGATGTCTGTGACTGCCCTGCACGATGAGGCTCTGAAGACAACAGGGAATTGTGGCAGGGGTGATGCAGTAGTGCTGCAACGGTCCGAAGGAGGGGCGCATATGCGGAGGGTGGAGGGACAGGTGAAGCTCCACAAGCAGCTGGAGAAAGAGCGGTCTGTGCTGTGTTTGGCGTCTCTGACGCACACACTCAACAGCACAGCGATGACGGACAAAGTATCCCTGAAAGAATGGGGACTGTTCAAGAAACTGAATGCGGGGGCAGTTTCTGACGCCCCTGTCAGCCCCTGCATAACGCTGTATGGAGTCTTCACACGAACATTGTCACCCCTGTCTCCTGCCGAGAGCGGTTCAGCGAGGATGAGTGCAGGGGCGAGTCAGCTGTTTGCGTTTTCTTCGGCGTGGCAGCCATCGGCGTGCGAGCAGTCAAAGAGTGGAATGGCTGCCTTTCTCGCCTGCCTCCGCGTCGTGTCGAGTGAGGACAGGGGGCTGCTGAGGGTTACTACAGGGGTGTTCAGGGAGCTGGTCGGGGACTTTCCTCCGGCTGTTTTGGCTTTTCACAAGCTTCTCGTTGAACAGGTGCGTGCGTGCATGCGGGGTGGGTGTATATTTTCATAATTTATTTACAGACAGGACACTGCTCCATCAACAGTTACTGTTGTGGATGGCTTGTTCGATGAATGGTTGCCACTCGTCGTGTCGCAACCAAGTCACAGGATTCGAATAGAAAAGTCTGCACATGCAGTTGGGTTTGATTACCACTACTTATTTAAGTTTCTCTTCCCGCCTCTCCTTCTGACGGTTTGCCCTTCTGGACAGGACAGAAAGGCAAGATCGTTTTGTTTTCTGCTTGCCAACATAATCTGGTGATTCGTCTTCTAGTGCATGGACTTTTCTTCGTCCCTTGCTTTCTTTCCTTCTGCTAATAATTGCCTGCCTGCAGTCACCCCTCCTGGACAGCGAGAAGAGTGCGCTGTCGGCTGCCCTTTACGAGGCGATGGCTGCCCAGTCTGCCTTTTGGATGGCTTCAGAGGCAGAGAGGGAGGAAGAAGATGAAGAAGACTGGGGGGGGGCAGAGGTTCAAGCAGCTGCTGCAGCCGCGGGGGTGAATGAGCAAAGAAAGGAAAAAGCGGAATGCTCCCCTCTCGTCTTTGAGCGGTCGTCCCGTTTTTTTTTTGCTTATCTTCTCACCGAGGCATCGAAAGTCTGGAAGGAAAATACCAAAGAGAAAAAGGAAAACGAAGAAGAGGAGGAAGAAGAAGGAACGGACGATGAAGGAGAGAAAGCGGAGACTTCTCTGAATGAATTGGGATCCTCTTGTGCCTTCCGATCGTCTGACCTGACCTGTTCGATGACTTTCGAACCTCTCGTAGACCCTGTCCGCCTTCCTTCTACCTCTGCTGATGGTGCAAGACCCAAGGTTTACTCCCGTTCTGCCGCTGTTGCGGCAATCCAGAGATCGACTGAGGGGTGCCAGCTGCCCTCTGATTCTGCATTTGTGGGTGTCAGGGAGGGGGACCTAGAGGCAGATGAGTGCCGTCAACTTCTCGTCCTTGCGCATCCTCTGGCCACCCGGGCGCTGTACTGGCCCCAGGAGACGGCAGACAAGTGGAGCGCAGTGCAGAAGTCCTCCAAAGACAAGAGAGATCTGAGGTCAGAAAGAACAGAAAGAAAGGTCATGCATGCAGACAGGAAGGCAGAAAGGAAGGAAGTACTGCGAGCAACAGAAAATGATGGATGTGAAAGAAAATTTGTGCTCTTCGCAGCCAGGCTCCTGTTTCCCGTCTGCCCGACCGATTCGCGGGGGGGGCAAGTATTAAATATCTGAAAAGCGGAACTGGTCAATAAACAAACGTCTGCCTGAGTCTTGTGCAGTGACCGGAGCAAAAACCCTTCTCAATTTTTCCAGGCAAACCCTTGCAGCGATGTCTCAGCCAAGCAGCAGGTAGAGAAAAAGGCTGAATGAATGGCTACATTTATTGAGGTTCCCTTGCAGGGTCCCTTACGGTGCATTGAAGTCCCGTCTTCAGGAGACTGACGCCCTCACCCTCGTCCCCGCTCTCGGCCTGCGCACCCGTCTGAAGCTGCCCTGTCTGACATTTGATGAATCCGGATTGTTGGGCGTCTACGTCGGCAGGGGGAAGGGGGCGGATGCATCGATTGAGATTTGGTCACCCTTGGAGGGGGAGACGAAGATGGTCAACGAGCAGCAGCTTGCGCAGAAAATCGCGAGACTCGTGAAAGAAGGGAAAGTGGGGGAGGTGGGCAGAGAAGGTAAGTAGGTGGCAGGCATCATGTCGATGGAGGAGAGTGGACTGACTGTATGGGAAGTGAATGAAGAGGAAACTGCATGTGTGTGCCGGTCGCGTGTACTCTACTCACTCGATTCCTTCCTCTGTACGTGTGCATGTGTCTGCTTGGCGTGCGTGGAAATTTCTGCGCGTCGCTGTTGTTTGTGTCCTTCAGCTGATTTTCTCTCGGAATTCACCTGCCCTTGATCTCTTGTCCGCTTCTTCCTTCACTGCGTCTGCATCTCTCCCTGCCCTTTTCTGTCAGTCTGCTTTCTGCCACTCTTTCTGTCCATCTCCTCCCACCTTCGTTTCTCGCTTTCCTTTTTCTTTTTTGATTCTTATATGTGGTGTCTTTATCCCTGCCTGCCTGACTGCCTGACTGTATGCAGCGACGGCGGGTTGCGGGTTTGTTGTCCAAGAGGAGGCCGTGATGATCTGCCTGGACGTCAGCGGGTCCATGGACGACAAGAAGCCGTTCCCTCCTGAGAAAAAAAATGGAGGTACGTAGGTGGGCCATGGCACGGGTCTCTTCTGCTTTTGCTGGTGGGGGTCTGATTTCCATCTGTCAAATCCATAATGGCGTTTGTTTGTTTGTTTGTTTGTTTCAGTGCCGCTGTATGTCTGCTGTGAGGATGCGGCGTTTGAGTATGCGCAAAGCTGTCGAGTCGATCGCGGACAGAGGCAGAGACGGAAGACAGAGGGGGGAAGGGCGAAGGTCTTGCCGAGTCGTGTTTTTGCAAAATGAGGGGAGATTGAGTTTGCTCGTGTGTGTGGCGTGTGATGACTGACTGACTGGATGAAAGAAATTCCGTCTGCGTTGTCGATTGGGGCCCTTCGATCCGCTCCGATGCAGATGAGTGACAACAACAGGGATCCAGACAAAAGATGATGAATGTATTGATGACCCGATTTGTGCGTGCGTGCGTCAATGCAGGAGACTCCGACTGCAGTTCCTCAAACGAGTCTGACCGCTCCTCTGAGTGGAGTGCCTTCTCTGATTCGGATGAGGAGGCAGACGACCTCCTTGATGACCTCCTCGATTCAGATTCTGATGAAGAAGACGAGGATGAGGATGAGGTAGAGTGGGAAGAAGAGGATGAGGACGAGGAGATGGGGACGGGAGGGGACGCTTTGGGGGCTCTTGCGGATGAGTTAAGAAGAGAACGCGAGGAGGCAAGAAGGGAACGAGAAGACGCACGAGAAGCGGCGAGAAAAGAACGTGAGGAAAGGAGGAAAGAAAAAGAAGAACAGCGAAAGGAACGAGAGCGAGTGAAGCGAGAAGAAAAAGAAAAGAAACGCGCAGAGAATCCTCCAGCTCCTCTTGATCCGGCAACTGCAGCTGCTCTCGAGCAACTGCGCAAACACCCAGCCTTACGGGACCTTCAGCAGATCTGCAGAGCCAACCCGGGAATGTTCTCGAAAGTCATGAAGGAGCTGTGCGTCATTTCCGCAAAGAGTGAAGACGACCCTAAAGCAGCACCTCTGTATGCAGCTGTGAGGTCAGTCTGACTGATTGAGTCGCTTGCCTGTCTCTGCCCTTCCCTCCATTTTTTTGGTCCTCCCTCCCTCTTTGCCTTTCTCGTGCGGCGTGTGGATGTGCCAAACAGACAGACCGAGAGAAAAGAAGAGAGGAAAGGCTGACACAGTCAGTTTTCGCGACTGTCTGTTTCTTGACTCCAAATTCCTGCAGTCCCTTCGTTTCCTTACATGTCATTGCCTGCCTTTCCTGCGGTTGTTTGCGCATTCCCCCTTCCTTGTCTCCTCGCTGTTCTCATGTTGCAGATCGTCAAAGGAGGCCATCCGAGAACTTCTGTTTGAGGCCCCCCTCGCACCCGAGACCACCGCCTTGCAGGAGGAGGGGGAGACGGGTCAGTCAGCCTTGTCAAAATGGGATCGATCCCATCATATCAGATAGGGGTTGCTTGCTTTAGTTTCAGTTAGACAAAAGATGCACGCGAGCAAGTGCGACGACAGGGTCATTCGTTTCACAGCACAGCAGAGCAGAGCGGAGCAGCCGAAGAGGAAGCAGATTACACTGAAACCAGGATAGGTGGTGGTCTCTCCCGTGGACTCACGCAAGGCCTGTGAACAGACAAAGACATACCGACACACTTACACACACACATACACACACACGGGGAGAGAAAGAACGAGGGAGACAGAAAGTGCACACAGTATTGTGTTTCTCTTTTTGGAACCCCGAATCCTTCTGTGCATAGGCCGTCGCGTTCGTTCAACGGTGAGTTGTGATTTTTTGTTCGCTTTCCTGCATCTCCCGACTGCACTCCTCTGCCTTCCTTTCTGCAGGGGAAGACGAAGGCACCGGAGGAGACCCCACAGACGAGGACAGCGTGCGACCCGAATTCCTCTGTCCCATCACCCGGACGGTCATGCAGGAGCCCGTGGTGACAGAGGACGGGCACACGTACGAGAAGACTGCGATAGACAAATGGTTTGAAATGAGGGCAGGAGGTACGTCGAGGTCCTAACGCAGCGTGGTGTGCGTGCGTCAATTTCTCCCTAACCATTTCGTGTCCTTGCCTGCCTTTGTCTTCACGCGGGTAACCTGACCTTGACGGGTAACTTTTGTGCCCTTTCCTTCTCTTGCGTTCTTCCAGTTTTGCTTCCTGTCTGTGGAAAAAGATGCAAAGGCTGCAACGGGAATTGAAGCTCAAATGACTTACTCCCCGTCAGCCGAAGAGAGAACGGCGGTCGAATTCTGCACTGAGACCTTCTTTCCTTCCTTCCTTCCTGCAGGCAAGAGAACATCTCCCATGACGGGCCTTCCGCTAAAAAGGTCGAACCTCGTGCCCAACTTCGCACTTGCATCTGCCATAAATAAGTGGAAAGGGGACAGACGGACTAGCTCGTCCTCTTCCTCTTCCTCGGCCTCTTCGTCTGCCTCTGCTGCGTCCTCGTCCTCGTCTGGGAAGGCTCTCGTGTCTGTGAAGGTAAGTGAGCGTGCGCGTATGTCTTTGCATGTTTGTGTGTGTGTGTGTGTGTGTGTGTGTGGCTGTGTGTGTGTGTGTGTGTGTGTGTGTGTGCGTGCGTGCGTGTGTGTGTGTGTGTGCGTGGGTGTGCATGTGTGTATGTGTGTGTGTACCTCTGTGTACAGGACCAGGGTTCATGTTGCGACATGGATGTGTCTGCCTGGTGGGGGAGGGGTGAGGTACTTTTATGGTTCCGTTTGTCCTGTGCGTGTGTGTTTTGCGTGTAATAGGGGTAAAGTAGCGGCGCTCTGGTCTGTTCAGTTTTATGCATGCGAAGAGGTGTGCATGTTTCAGGGTGAATGTCTCTATGTGTTTGGCTCTGTGCAGGCCCGCTTCGTCGCCTCTGGTGAAAGCGTGGCCTCTCGGTCCTTCGCCTCGTCGAGTCGGGGCATGCCGGGGCCCTCCTCCTCGAACAGCGACATCCCTTCGGAGCTCTCCTTCCGTCTCCCTGGGTCTGTGACTCTGAAGATGCTGAAGAAGAAAATCTTTCGAGAGACGGGCGGGAGATACCCCCCAGGATTTATCTTCTTCCAGGCCCGTTTGTTTCATTGCCTCCTAGCTTGCTCGGTTGTCTCGTTGGTGTGCTGGGTGTGTGCATTTGGAATGCGTGGCGATGGGGGGGGGGAATTGTGTGGGAAGGTGGCTTGAATGTTTTGATCCGTGTAAAAGTGTAAGTGTGTGTGTGTGTGTGTATGTGTGTATGTGTATGTGTGTGTGTGTGTGTGTGTGTGTGTGTGTGTTTGGGTCTGATTGCATGGTGTCAACTTTCCCTGATTCTTCCTCTCATTCGTTCTTTTTGTTGCTTTTTCTCCTCTCGAATATCCTTTGGCTTTGCTTCCATGCGAGCGTCTCTTCAGCTGATCTTTCGAAGAGGGTCCGGTGTTGTTTGGCAAAACGCGTAGCAGTTGAATGACGTGCATGCACCATGTTCGGTAGAGGGAAGGGGGGTATAAAATTGCGTTCCTTTACTATCTGCAAAAAATTCAAACACATTCTGTTGCTTGCATCTGATAATCTGTGCTGTTTTGCCCTTATCTTTTCAAGGATGCCGACGGCAATTCTCCTGTCGTTATTGCTCAAGCTTTTTGTTGTACTGATTTCAGGGGAGACGAGTGACAGATTCAAACTCTTTGGACCAACTGAAGAGACAGAAGGAGAAGACGACGATGAAAGCCAAGGGGGGTGCCGCAGAGGGGGAGGAGGCAGAAACCGAAATCGGCCTCCTGGTCTCTCGGAAGGCCACTGCGGTGGTGAGAGTGAAGGTCGGTCTGATCGCGGATTTATTTGTCAACGCTTCAGGGCTTCCTTCACAGAGAGTCCTCCACACTTTTCTTCTGTACTGAGGGGGCTTGAAGGCATGTGTATCTGTTTTTTCTCTGTATGGACAGATCCATGAACAGAGAATCTTCTTGGAGAGAATCAGCTGGTCTGCATGGCCTCTGTTCAGTGCGTAGTGGGCTGACTGACGTGTCTCCCCATTTGGGGCTTCTCTTCCGTTGGCATGCGGCGTGCTGCATATACGTATGCCAACACGCAGATCGACCCAACTGTAAATACCCGTGTGATTAGTGTGCCCGACATGCAGCACATGTGCATGGATTCTATTCTGTTCTGTTCTGTGCGCAGGTGTTCACAGAGTACCTCGGTCTGCGTCGAGGCCCGCTGGTGTTTGCGATGAGCGGAGACAGGCGCATTGAGGATGTCGCGTTGAGGGTGTGGAACCTCCTCGGAGGGGGGGCTGGGAGGCCGAGCAGGACTAGGTGGTTCACCACCATGGAGGACAGAGGGGACAATCGGTCAGTCGGGGGGGGCGTTGGGTCGCTTTTGTTTTTGTGCATTAGTGTATGTGGAGGTGAGGTGTTGGCGCTGGCTCCTTAGGGAGACGACACACAGGCTGAGCCCAATTTACGGGCTCACGAGCAGTTAATGACATTCCAAGTTTCTTGATGACTGTCCTTGAACGTCTGTCAGAAGACGCGGTGTCGGTCTCCCCTCTTTTCTTTTCTGGGGTAGGTGGGCTTTTTCCCGTATGTCTCTACGTCTTGAGGGATGAATTGTCTTGCGTAGACAGAGGGTTTTCGCTTTCTTTCAGAGACGAGAGGGAGCAGTGCAAACAGATCAGTGGCCTTCCAACGTGACTTTTGCTTCCTCACATACCGAAGAACCTTTTTTCCTTTTGCATGTATCGGATGTCCTTTTCCTCTTTCCTTCTTTTGTCTTCTCTTCTGGTCCTTCAATGGGGAGGGAGGGTGCAGGTCTGTCGGGCAGGTGGTGAGCTTCCGTGAGAGGAGCAATTTGACCACCCTGGCGCGTCAGTGGGATTTCCAGTCTCGTCTGTGTGACGAGGACGAGAGAGACAGACCGGGCACCGTGCTACTGGGAGGCGGGGAGCTGGTGACTCTCCGGCTGTGGCCAGCCCCACGACCCTCTCGGGCAGCGAAGCTGAGGCAGCAGCGGAACCTTTCCCGGCTGCAGGTATTTTTGATGCATCAGTATACGCATTTGAGAAAGTTTCTTTCTGTAATGAAGCACCTTTTGTATGCATGTACACATGCGATGTGAAGCAGCAGGTGAGAGGGTTTGTTTCATTTTCAAACACACGAATGAAAGGATTCTTTGGGCTGTCGTCTTACCTACGCGAGAAATCCAGAGAGGAGGAAGCGAAGAAAAGTCGGGAGCGACATGGATGGATGGCTTTGCAACCGTGGGAAGGGGGGGATATTTGAGGAAAGGCGGTAGATTTGATCTGACGCTCCCCGAAAAAGGGCATCATAAGTGAATTAAGAGGCTGTCAGTGCCTGTCACGATATGTCACGGAGCGTTTTTCTTTCTTTTCATTCTGCAACGTGGATGATGATTGTCCTCTCTCTTTTGTCTCTCTTCGGTGCTCTGTTTCTTTCAGGCGTCCGGCTTCGTGTCTCTTTTTTTGGCCTCTCGATCGTAAAGTTGACTTTTTGAACAAAGTACACAAGTTTCCTGTGGACTTCATGCAGTTACATCTTTCTCTTTTCTTCCGTTTCGCTGTGCAGGTAGTCAAACAGCTCTTCCACGCATTCGTCAACAGAAGTGAGGCCTACGCCCTCCCTCACTCCCTCGGTCTGGTCCTGTTCGGCTCCGAGGTGCGTGCGTGCGTGCGTTGAATGAAATACCTTTTCTTCCCCCCTACTGCGTTCGCTTTTCTCCCTCTGTTCTTCTTTCTTCTTATTCGAGCATAGATGGAGATGGTGGCTCTATTTCTCTTCTCATCCAGCTGGAATACATGCTTCTGCGTTTGTTCTACAAAAACCAAAAGTGGGCTCTCTCTCTCTCTCTCTCTCTCTCTCTGCGTGTGCGTGCGCGTGCGTGCGTGCGTGCGTGCGTGCGTGCGTGTGTGTGTGTGTGTGTATGTGTATGTGTATGTGTATGTGTGTGTGTGTGTGTGTATGTATGTGCGTGTGTGTGTGTGTACATGCTGAATCAATGAATCAATCAATCAATCAATCGATCAATGCATGGACCTGTGTATGGGTAAGCGTATGTATGTTCTGCGGGCGGAAGTTTGCATGCATCTCCTCGATCGATCGTTGATGCCTGCTGCAGGCTGAGGTGACTTGTCCCCTGACACCTCTGTTTGAGGACTTCAAGGAGCACGTCAACAGTGCGGATGCAGAAGGGGACACCGCGATGATTGATGCCATCGACATCGCCGCAGAGGAGCTCCTGGAATTTCGAAAGCAAAACTCCACAGCAAGGCTGAGGGTGTTGTGTCTGACCGACGGGAAGGACAACAAGAGCACAAAGCAGGCGCACAACCTGGCCGAGAGACTGCGGAACCAGCACATTGTGGTGGACGCCATGTGTATCGGGGCGAGGGAGAGAGACTTCCTGCTCTTGAAGGGTCTGTCTGTCTGGCTGGCTGGCCGGCTGTCTGTCTGGAGAAGAGGAAGCATATAGTCTGTCTGGCTTCATAAGCACGCTTATTGTATTTGGGCGTCTCGACACACCAGCCTCTCTGGTCCTTCCTCGGAGTTTCTCTCTCGCTTTGCTCTGTATGGGGGGGGTGGGGGGGGTTCTTTGTTTTCGCGACGCCCATCCTTCCTTCTCTCTGTGCGTGCATTTGTATTTGACTGTCCTCCTTTGTTCCTTCCTTGCCTTCTTGCTTGTTTGCAGGCATCACGAACTTCACTGGGGGGTACTGCTTCCACCCGGGAACTCTCCGGGAGGCCCTTGGAGTGGCCGAACTGGAGACTTACCTCTCAACGAAGGATCGGAAGGATCGATCGGGTCAGTCAGTCAGGCCTGGAGGGGAGGGGGGCACTGCATGCATGGTCTTCTTCCTCACCCTCTCTGTATGCATGCTTTGCTCGACTCTTTGGCTACACAGGGAGTGGATGAGGTGGCAGGCGGCACCTCTTTTTCCTCCGTCGGCCGGTAGGTTCCCTCGCGTTTTCCTTTTCTCCTTTCATCCCGTCTTCTCCGATTTCCTTGATGGGTCTGTAGGTGTTTCCTTGAACCTGTGCGATGTTTTTTGCCTCTCTTTCGGGCTTTGTCCTTACTTGTGTGCCTGCAGGCTTTGCGAGATCTCTGGCGGCTCGTGTACTAGGGTCGCGGCTGTACTGCGCTGCGAATCTGGAAGTTCTGGGTGCCAACTGCGAGTTTGACTCTGCAGATACTGCAGGTAAGTGAGGTGAACGAGGGAGAGAGGGAGGGGCTCAAGTGACATGGATGGGTTTTTCGTGTGTTGCTTTTCTATCCAGTATGCACAGAATGCAATTTCTGCAACTCGAGAAGACCATGAGTGAATCTACCTACCAATCTGGTTGGTTGGGATGGTTGTTTTTTCAATCAAATGCATCTGCTGCCTGCATCTGGTCAGGATTTTGTGCCTGTAAAGAAGATCGGAGGCGTACGTTCTCTTTTCACTGACTCTCTTCTTTCATCATGTTGATTGAATATTCGCAGAGAGAAGGGAAGAACCTCGTCTGAAGGCTCCGGTGGCATCTTTGGAAATCGCATTGAGGAAGATGGAAGAGGAAGCGAGAAGAAGAGGGCGGGAGGGAGAGAAGAAGGAAGGGGAAGAGAAAGAAGAGGACAAGGAGGCGAAGAAGGAAGGGACAGGCCGTCGCCCCTCTTTGACGTCTACTTCTTCTCCTGCACCCCCCAAACTCTCCAAAGCTGCGATGCGCCGTCTGGCTCTCGAGATGAAGCGTCTCCAAAGAGAACCGTCCGTCCCCCGTCGCATTCACACACACACACACACACACACACAAACATACAGAGGGGAAAAAGGGTGGGGGTGCGTTTACGGTCCGCCCTATTTATTTCCTTTGCTTGCTTTCTCTTTTTCAACCTTCCTTCCCCCTGCCCCCTTTGTTTGGCTCAGCCTCTAACCTAACTGTCTGTCTCTCAACGTCATGCGTGAACCCCTTCTTTTACCTTCGGGTTGAGGCATGCGACAATCCGACTACACATTTGTTTTCACACAAATTCATGCATGCACACGTACACTCGTGGATTTGCAGGCATCCGAATATTCGGATCCTGCCGAGCAGCGAAGACCTGACCTTCTGGAAGCTGCTAGTGACGGGCCCAGAAGGCACGCCGTACGGCGGGGGGAACTGGCTTTGCTACGTCTCTTTCCCTCCAGACTTTCCTGCAAGAGCGCCAGAGGTGGGCCCCTCTGTCTCTGTGCGTGTGTATGTGTGAGAGAGAGA
>JAHBMJ010002559.1:0-34867 GCA_018398765.1 Chromera velia | reverse complement strand
GGGGGGGGGGGGGATATCGTCGAATGTTTTCTGTCCCCAGAGGGTTACACAGTTGGTTTTTCTATCCAAATCGTACTGTTTTCCTCTTTCGTGGGTACGCGCTTCTTCTCCTTTCCGTGGTCTCTCTCTCTCCTTGTCCAGTCTGCGAATGATTTGCTGATCTGTGATGGAGAAGGCAAAGTGCTGTGTACATGAACTGACAGAGACGAGCACGAATGGGCAGACAGGCTGACAGACAGAGAACTCCCCTTCCCCCTCCTTTGCTGACGTCGTCACACCCCTGAGTGTAAGTTGTTTGGTCGATCCAGCTGCAATCTCTAGACTGTCTGTTTCATCTTGTGTGTCTGCTTGCCTGCCTGTCTTTGTTGTTTCAACTCACTGTCTGTCTGTGTCTGTGTACTCATGCAGGTCCGTTTCGTGACCCCGATTCTGCACTGCAACGTCAACAGGCACGGGAGGATTTGCCACGCAGTGCTGGACAGAGACTGGGTGGCCTCGACATCGGTCGGTTTGGGGGGGGCGTGTATGTGTGTGTGTGTGTGTGTCTTTGGTGTGTGTGGAGAAGTATGTGGATCATGGGGTATTTCCAAGCAGTGCACGGCAGGGACCTAGCGGGGATGTCTGTTGTTCTCTTCTCGTTTCAGGACAGAGAGGAAAAGGGGAGGAAGGGATAGGAAGGGTCTGTCTGTCTCTCTGTGTTTCAGCTCGTGTGTGTGGAGGCAGGGAGGGAACCAGTGGAGTGGAAGCTATCACACAAGGCACCTTCTTGCTCCTGTCTGAAAAGCAAGCAATCGGGCCCCTGAAGGAAATCCCTTTTGATACCTTTCTTCATCCCATTCTGTATGGCTACTCGATCTTTTCGCGTCTGTCTTCTCTCTATCTACATCCAGTTGCACAGAAGCACGAAATCTTTTCCGTCTTTATCTCAAAGGAATGGAACACTGCCGTCAGATTTGTTTTTTTGCATCCACAAATGAACATGTGTGTTGTGTCTTTCAGATCCGCACGGTGCTGGACTGCGTGTTTGGTCTTTTGTTGACCCCCGACGCCTCCGATCCTCTGGACTCTGACTTGGCGTTGAAATTCTACGACGACTCTGGGGAATATGAGGCGACAGTGACGCAGCACGTGGCTCTGCATGCCTCGAAGAGTCTGGAGTCGTGGGAGGCAGAGCTGACCCCCTCAGGGTCTTCTGCGCAGGCGGCGGCGGCGGCAGGGACGGAGGATGAAGTGATGGGAGTGGGAGAGGAAGGAGGAGAAGAGCAGACACAAGTGAGAAGGGGAGAGAAGAGGAAGGTGAGGGAGAAAATCAATTGATCTTTTGAGGAACAGAAAGACAGAGGGAGATGGAGGGAGATGGAATCTTGAGGAAAGGAGAGGATGAGGGGCGGGAGTGGCTGGGAGGGTCAGTTTTTCTTGAACCTCTCTGTCAAAAAGAAGGCGCCGGGCATATTCCGTCGTCCAGAAGTTCTTGCTGGCTGTTTCTCTCACCATGCACAGAAGAAGCTCACAAGGAGCTTGTCGGTGTCTATCTATCTCTTTCTGTTCTCCCGGCTTGCGGCTTGACTCCATTTGTTGCTTGCCGCTGGCCTCTCATTTCGTTCCGTGCATGTCGAGAGACCACCGAGAGGAGAGGGAAGGAAACTGGAAACCGGGGCCGGCTCTGTGTGTCAATGGACCTTCCATCCATTCGTCTTCCGCTCCTTTCTGTCAGTTGATCCAAAAACAGCAGGGAGATGTGTATGAGTCCCAACGTATGAATCCACAAAATCGATGGGTGCTCAGTGGCTCGGCCTAATCAGCATCTAAGCGGGGGGAACGGTGCGCCTTGGGGTGTGGGGGGGGGGGTCACTTGCTCTATCGTCAGTCGAATGTTTCTTTGTCTCTCTTCTCAGGAAGGCTGTCGTTCATTCAATGCACTTCTTGTCGTCTCTTTTTTGTCACACCACGGCAGTATTGAGAATGTGTCAGTATCATGAGAGTCCCTTCTATTTCTGTGTGTCTTGTCTCCATCTCTGTGTCACAGAACAAACGAATGAAACACTCTTTTTTAAAGTGATGGATTCAAAGTGCAGTGATGAAAAAAAGCTACGAAAATAGCAGAGCCGAACCAAGTTTCAAAGGGAGGGGCTGGAGAAAAAGTGGATGGAGACGTGAGGAAACGTTGCGAACGAAGAGGTTTCCGTAAACGCGGTGAGTGATGAATTGTACACACACACACACACACACACGTCCACGTTCACATTCACATTCACATTCACATTCACTCACTGCACACTCACTCACTGACTCATTCATATGTGTACACACAGGCATGTAAGGATGGAGGGGTGGGTCGTGTAACCCGCGTGTTTCCGTTTCATTCTTCCTGATCGACTTGATCGGAAGCCCATGCAATGGTCTTAGCTAAATGATTTATCCTCTTATTCCCAGGTTTCCTCCAAATATCGCATCACTTGATCAATATCATATGAAAACAGTCAGATGACTGATGTACTTTTACTGCGGTTGTACAACACTAAGTTCAAAACTCGGTACTAACTTTGGCCAGCTAGAATTTTGATCGGTACATGCCGGTATCCTTTCGTGGTAAGTAGTGTGGCAAACTACTCGTCAAAGCTATAGCGGCAAAGCAAAATATTGGTAGTAATTTTCTCTATAATTTTCTGTAAGCTGCATATATAGTAGACAAAGTTATAACAATTAGTATGATAAATAAGCTCAGTGTCAAGCTGTTAGAATTAGTTTGATCAACTTTGATGAGTTTACAACGTTACAACTTCAGATTACATTATTATATGTACTATATACTCCAAAAATAGTGTTGTTCCAGAAGTGTATAAGTGATAACGTGATCAGTGATTTATTGGTGTTTTTGAGCACTATCACCGTTTTATCCTAGGTTTTGTCTTTTAGAGGTCGCCGCCGTATTATATTTAGCTTAATAACGTATGCATGAGTAATAATCTCAGTAATTTTAATTCTAGTTTTAATTTAAAACATAATTAAGTTGCTGGCTTAACTCATGCACTACTAATCACAGTGGGGTATCGATCTGACTCATAGTGAGACGTTGACATATACTGTCAGACCTACTGCTAGACTTACTGTCAGACATTGCTTGAGCTGCTGTGCTTTCAGGCTAAGTTTCAGCTAGGCTTTCAGATTGTTTCTAGGATTGTTTAAGACACTCCAAATTTATTTTCACACCTGCATGAAATCATGAAAAGCATGACAAACAAACCAGCCGGGAATCAGCAGAGTGTCGCTCCATCAATCAAGCTCTTGAATGAGAGGCATCCCCCCTGCTCGGGTGGGGGGAGCGGGAGAAGTTCGAAGTCGGGACATCAGCGAGTCAAGAGAGGCCTCTTGCCCTTTCTCCTTCTCTTTCTGCTCTCCTCCCTCCTCCCCGACCGGCTTGGATCCCGATCCCTTTTTGCCAGAGGGACAGATGAGGAAATCGTCATCGACATCTTCTGCAGAAAGACCCGGGCGGGAGGGAATAATGACCTCAGCTGCTGGGGTGGAACCAGGGGGTCTGGCTGCCTCAACTTTCTTTTCCTTCCCCTTCTCCCCCGCCTCCTGTCGCAGTGGCACAGAATGGACTGCCACGGACGGTTTGGCACTGGCTGATGTTGCTCCACCTGCAGTCGATGGGGTGGGGCGCTTTCTCAAACCCTGTCTCTCTAGAAGAGCGGTGGTCTGCATCATTTTCTTTCCCGCTATCTCTAGCCACGCAACTCCCTTCCCTTCCCCTGGGGAGCTTTCAGAGGAGACGAGGAGCAGTTCTGTCTTCGTGCTCCCCTTGTACTTGCAGGAAGGGAACTCGGGAGGTGAGGGTTTCATGGAAATGGAGGTTGTCGGGAAGACGCGGCTTTGTTGATTTTTGTGGTCCTTCAGTCGAAGGGCGGCCTCGACCGACACCCTGCCATCCGACCCCGGCAAGGCGGCCATCTGTTCTTTCACATCCGTCTGCTGGTGTTGATGGTTTTCCCAGGCGGCAACCTCAAAGAGAAGCAGGGTGCTGACAAGGGATTTGTAGGCGAAATTCTTCTTGCAGACAGAACCAACCAAAGGATGGACCCCTATGTCCCAATAGATTCGCTTCTTTCCTTTCACTTCCTTCTCGCGCCTTTTACCAAGGCTCCAGACCAGCTCTGCATTCATGAGCTCGTCCTCTGAGGCGGCATTTCGCTTTTCATCCACCTCAACAGGTGCCATGACTTTCTCAGTGGTGCAGACATTGATGACCAAGTCAGACCACCACTCTGCGGCTTCGTGTTGTACGTGCGTCTGCTTCTTCTCACAGAAACGCGTAGACCCACTTGAGATGGGGGCAATGAGAAGGGAGGTCTCAATGCAGAAACAGGGATCTGTTTTCACACCTTCCTGCTTATACATATCGGCAGTCATCTCTTTCATCGCATTGTTCATCACCTTCTTGTACCCCTCCTCATCCCTCTCACTCAACTCGTCCAGTTGATTCCAAAAACTGTTCAGCTGCCGTTTCAACTGGGGATCTGCGGCCCCGATAGACTTAAATAGTTCGTCCATCTTCGCTGAGGGCTTTTGAAAAGAGCTTGCAGAAAAACGTTTGGTCGAGCTGCCTGATTGAGTCTCGTTCCAAGTGAAGCTTGAGAATGGCAGGACAGCCACAGCGCAGTAACTGAATTGACCACCGAGGTGCGCAACCAAGTACAGACTCGAGTTTGCACGAGGACGTTCATGAAGAGTCGGAACTTAGAGTTCGACTGGCCGTGAGATTGACAAGGTTGGAGGAAAACAACACATCAGTCTGAATTTTTGGCGCGATTTTACGGCAGTATGATGGCGGTAATTGGCGGTATGCATGCCGGGGTCCGGCCCAAATGTCTCAAACAGCGCACTGCATGTGCGGGCCCATTGGACCCCGGCAGCGCGGCCTACGTTTTCATGCAGTTCCTCGAATATTCCTCGAGGACTCCATGGAGACTGGAACGTCCCACTGATTAACCACTCTGACTCTCCAGTTGACCGACTGACAGTGTGTTTGGGTTGTCAAACGACTTTCGGTCCACTAGTGCTGCAGTGGTGCGCGATGCTCGGGGACGAGGTGCTGAAATAGCGGTGGCACAGTTCTCCGCGTGGGCCGCTGTTCTGCAGGACTGCAGTCTTTTGTCGGTTGTCAGGCTTTTCTTCGTTTCGTGTTGGGGCGTCAGTGATTGATCGCCCTGTTTGTCTGTCTGTTTACTTGTGCGACTTACCTACCCATACATGATGTTGAGGCGACCTCCTGGAATGGTGGGTGAGGAAGCCCAAGTTCTTCCTCTTCCCTCTTTACAAGAAGAAGAGGGAGGGGAAGCCTTCGCAAGATCCAATGGTGCCTCTGTTGCCCCGCGTGAAGGTGGTGGCTCAAAGCCGCGAAAGAGACCCCCCTTCAACCCTGTGTGGCTTGTCTTTCGGGATCCTACGCACGAAAAGCACTACTCAAATTTGATCCAGGTCGGTTACTTGCCACTCTCGCCACAAGCTTCCCTTGGGTCAATCTCTCTGTTTTGAATCGTGTCCCTCCCGTGTTCCACCTTTGCTTGCAGGAAGATGTTGCAAAGAACACTCTGTGGCTGTCTATTGTAGGCACCGCCGCAGTCATTGTAGAATGCCTGATCACAACCGGGTTTGAGCAGTTTGCCTATCCGGACATGGTGCGCGTCGTGTACCTGATGGGTTGCCTCGCAGTGATTTGCATCTTTGCCATTCTTGCAGTGGCTTCTCGATGCCGACCCTGCGTGCCGCACATCGAGTATTTGGTAGTCGGGGGGGTGGTAGCGCTGACAGTGATCACGACTTTGCTTTGTGATCGTTGGAGAGTGACAATGATTGTGAATCCTGAATCAAAGGCAGAAGATTTGTGGAAGCAGGAGGACTTTGCAGATACTTCTCTTCTTTTGGGGTTGGTGGCGTTGGTTTTGTCGATCTGCATTTTTCTTCCAATCCGTTTCTTTGTGGTGTCTATCCTGACGTTTGTACCGTCAGTTACGTTCAGCATCACAAACGCGTTCCTGGGATCACCCGAAGGACGGTGGTCGGTGGCAACCTCGACCATTTTGACGTTTCTGATTAACTGTCTAACAATCGCGTGTCGGTGGGTGGTGGAGAGGGAGATGAGGTTGACGTTTCTGCAGCTTCGTGAGTCATCGAGCGACAACAACTCGAGTTTGCTGATCTCACCAGCAGAGCTGCGTGGGATGAGAAGTGGGTCTTTTGCCTCGACCCCCAACGCTTCTCCGTATGCGTTTACAACTGTCGAGATGTTGTTTGACTCCCTCCAAAAGGCCGAGAAGAACATCGGGCAAGTATCTGACCAACTGTCCAAATCAGGGGGGGCAAATCAGGATCTGAGCAAGAAATTGTCTGCCTCCATTGATGGGATTCGGATGGCAGCTCGGCAACTGTCGAGGATCGACACACTCCTCCGTGTCGATGTCAATGCTGCAGTTCACATTGGCACCCGACAGGCAGCGTCCCAGTTTGGGTTGACGGTGGATACAGAGGGTGACCGTGGGGTTGCAGATGAGAGCGGGGGGGGNGGGGGGGGGGGAGGGGGAACACGAACAAATGGGGGCACAGGTACGATGGCGACTAGAAAGTCGACTTTCGGGATTGGGGCCTTCCTTGAAAGAGGGGGGTCATCCGGTCGACCTAGGTCTAGACATTCGAGTGGGTTTCTTCCCTTTCCCGGGGACACTGCGGGGGGAGGGCAGGAGGGGGGGGATACGGAACCTGAGTTGCTCGAGTCAACAAAGTCCTTCATCGCCCAAAATTTCACCCGCAGCATGTTGGAGTTTTCGTGGGGGGAGAGGGAGAGGGAGAGCAGTTCCTCCGCAGCGAGACGACTGCTGCGACCCGACGGTCTCTCTCCCGCAGTCATCAAAGCAGCAGCAGGGGGGCTACCGGTCGGATCGGGGGACAGCAGTAGTGCAGTGGGGAAGGGAAAGGGAAAGACGGCAGACTGCCTGACCATTCTACACCCGATGCTACTCAACCACGCACGACATCTTCTCGATGGGCAAATCGGCATTAACTGGTTCGTTCGTTCGTTGGTTGGTTCTTTGTTCTGCCTTTCTCTCTTCCCTCGCCTCTCCGCATTTGCGCTTCTGTTTCACTTTTTGCTTCACGCACGTCTTGCCACCGGTTGACTCTCATGAATCTTGACTGTTTGTTCGGTCTCCACTTTTTGTTGGAAGCGATTTGGAATGAATCCCCCAGGAGACGAAACACTGCATTGACACGTAAAGAGAGATCATGATCGATCGATGTGTGTATGTGCTTGCAGGAACGCCGACTTTTTCGAGATCACCCGTCAGACGAACAACAATCCGCTCGTGTACGCGGGTGTGCATGCCCTCTCGCCCTTCCAGTCCTCTCCCTTGAGGATCCCTGCAGGTCCCACCGTTGCCTTCCTGGCAGACGTGCAGAGCAAATACCTCCCGAACCCCTACCACAACGCACAGCACGGGGCCGAAGTGTGCCACTCCACTCTGTGGCTTGCACGCACAGTCGGTCTCCTTGCCCGATTGACTGCCGTTGAAGAGCTCAGTCTGATTGTCGCCACGTTGTGCCATGATGTCGGCCACCCCGGCCGAAATGCCTCATTCCTCATCAACGCTCGAAGTGACCTCTCCATCCTCTACAACGACGCCGCTATTCTGGAGAATATGCACTCAGCCGTCACTTTCCAGTCCCTGGCACAGGACAGATGTGACATCCTTCGAAATCTCTCGAAGGAGGAGACAAAAACTTTCCGTTCGAACGTTATCAAATTGATTCTAGAAACGGACATGTCTCGTCACTTTGAGTCGCTATCCAAATTCCGTATGACCAGGCAGGACCCCGATTTTGCCCTCGCCCGAAAAGACGACCAGATGACCACGGCCCTGTTGTGTATCAAAGCAGCAGACATCGGTCATGCCGCCAAAACATGGCACCAGCACTACCTGTATTCGCTTGCTGTGACCGAAGAGTTCTTCGCTCAGGGGGACAGTGAGAAAGCATTAGGCATACCCATCGGGCCCCTTTGTGATCGAAGGAAGCATCTGGAGGTTGCCCGGAGTCAGGCCGGCTTCCTCCGGGTGGTGTGTCTCGAAGTTTTCAAGGAAGTCGCGTTGGTTGAGCGAATGGAGGCAAAGACCAAATCCCGCAGCTTCCCCCATAGCCAAACGGCCGCTTCTGTAGCTGCCGGGGCCCTTTGTGCCGCAACCGGGGTCCGGGCCTTCCAACAGCGAGTGCTGCGCAAGGACACCCCCCGGGGTGCAATTCCGGCTGCCGACGCGATGCCTTCCCCTAGGCTTAACGGTGCGGCGGCAGTTGGGGATGGGAGTAGCAGTGACAGGGGGGATTCGCCTTTGTCAAGGCGCAGAGGGGCGGAGAGGGAGAATGGGGGGCATGCGGAAAGCACACCAAAGAAGAGAATGGGTCTCGAGGTGCATGCAAATTGCGTTGAGCAGCTGCTGAAGAACGCAAAGCGATGGGAGGTCAGTGAAAGTCTTCATCTCCCCGCAAACGTGAGGGGGATGATGGAGGGAAGTTGAGTGCATGGGGCCTCTATCTCTCTCTCTCTCTCTCTCTACCTTCTACTTATCTGTCCGTCCGACCATCCGCTTTGAGAGTGATTGAAGAGAATGAAAGGAAAAAGAAAAGAAGAAAGTGGATAAAAGTGTCCTCCTTTCTCTCACCTTGATTCTCTCCCTCTTTGTGTGAGCGTGGGTGTGCGTGTGTGTATGTGTGTGTGTGTGTGCGTGTGTGCGTGTGTGTATGTATGTGTGTGTGTGTGTGTGTGTGTGTGTGTGTGTGCGTGTGTGTGTGCGTGTGTGTGTGCGTGTGTGTGTATGTGTGAGTGCGTGTGTTGTGTCTGCCCCCCTGATTTCATTTTGAAACTTTTTTGCCTTTCCGGTGCCTGCTGAATTCGTTGCCTCATTTTCTTGGCACTGTCTTTCTGCCAAGAAAGAAGGAATGGCTATCGCTGTCTTTGACCTTGCGTTTCCTTCCTCGTTCGCGTTGCCGTTCTGATACTGAAGCTTTGGGTCTTCCAAAAATGTACACGAATCGTTCTGCTTTTCACTCTTAAAATTGCCTACATGCCTCTGTTGCATGATTTGATTTGCATCTCCTTTCTCTCAGGCCATCGGGGAAGAGCTGGAGGCATTCCAACAGCGACGCTTGAGGTCCCTGGCGGTGTCGGCCTCCTCCTCTGCCACCTCTGCAAACACACGCAGAGAAGGGGACGGGGGGATTCCTTCTCCTGTCTCTGCCTCAGGGGCAGTTCTGTCTCTAGCGAAGGGGGGGGACTCCGGCAAGCCCTCGTCCTCAAAGGACCCAAGCGGGGTCGGGGTGGGTGGAAGCGATCCTTCTCTTCGGTGTGTGACTGCACTGCAACTGCTGGTCGATCTCTCGGCAGTGAGGATGCAGAGAGATGCGTCAGAGAGGAGAGCAGCTTTGGGGCAGAAACCCGACAGCCAGGGTATTCTGGTCTCTATGGCCTGTGCGTCTAGGGAATGGGGGAGGGCTGAGAAGCGACCTAAGCTTAGACGCCCCTCATGTGGGGGGGGGTTTGCTCGTTCTAGTTCGTCTCTCGATGATGGGGGTGGTAGCCCTCTAGCAGTGGGGGGGGAGGGTGACGGTTTGGTGTTTGGACATTTTGAGGACCTGGTAGAAGGCCCCCTGCCTGCACTCAACTTCCACCCCCCTGCCACACCGCAGCGTGAGGCAGCGATACGTCACATGACGGAGCCCCCCTCGAAATACTTGGAGCAGGTGGCAGCTGCTGCTGATGCGGCTGCTTCTGCTTCAGTCTGTCTGGAGGGCTCTCCCACTGTCCATGTTGAGGGGGAGAGAGAGAAATCGGGTGCAGGGCTCTTCATACGCCCTCATCCGACCCCGACACCTTCCCAGAGGGGGGGAAGAAGAGAAGGAACGACAGGGGGGGGAAATGAGGAAGCAAGGGAAAGGGAGCAGAGAGATAGGCAGGGATCCCGCGCAGTCCGATTTCAACCTGAGCAGAGAAGGGGGGGAGGAGATGGAAAGCCGTCTCCATCAGTCGGTTCTCCGAGACAAAATCTGCCCCATCTCACTGCAATCACAACTGTGCCCACACAAACGGGGACACGAGGGGAGGGAAGGGGTCTGTCGGTCTCTCAGGGGGGTCTGCCTTCCGCGTGTCGCCAGACAGCCTCGGCGCTTGAGTTGCCTTTACGGCATCTGACGCTTGCTTCGAGTTATCGAAGCAACTCGCGGTGGCAGACTACGCAGTCTCCCTCTCCGTCCCCCTGTACCCCCTTTGACCCTTTTGGGCGGTGGCAGGATGGAGGAGTGGGTCCGTCTCTTTGGCCGTCTCCTTTGCCCCCCGCCGACAGAGCTGTGGGAGGGGACCCGAGCGGCACCCGTCTGCTGCATCGAGCGTTCAGTGACATGCAACATTCAAGACGGAAGAGAAATCGGACACGGTCAGTGCCCCCTCACAGCACCCAGGCTGGCGCTTCTGCGTTCAGCCTCCAGCTTTTCTTGGACGAAGCAACTGCAGCCCGCTTTGACGCTAGGTGCCTTGAAGAGGAGTCATGGTTGAGAAGCAGAACGAGCGGGCTGGAGGTATAGGATTGTCATGGTGGAAGGGAGGGGGGAGAGGGTCGGGAGGGCGAAGCTCTTGTTACTCTTTCTTTTCTCTTCTGTTCTTTCGTTGCTCTTCACTTCTTTCTGTGTTTTCTTTCTTTCTCTTTCACTCTCTTTGTCTCTCTTGTGGTTCTTTTCTTGGGGAGTCCATTGCTCATGTGTCTTGCGTCTGCTTGTGCCTTTCTTAACGCAATGGAGTCTTTCTGTTTGTTTGTCTGTCTGTCTGTCTGTCTGTCTGTCTGTCTGTCGGTGATTGATCAGTCGTGGGCAGGGGGAGGAAAGGGAAGGAAAGTCGTGCAGGGAGGGACTGAAATTTTCCTCCGATCTTTTTCTTTCATTTTTCGTATTCTGCAATTTGCTGGTCTTTTTCTGATACACGGTGAAGCGTAACGGGGCTTGTTTCTTTGTTGTCTGTTGTTTGTTTGGATGATGATGCAAAGGTGGAAGGAACAAACGGACGATTTAATGAGTTGCGATGAAAGAAAAGGGCCAAATTGGTGGTGCGGGACAGCAATGAATAGACAAAGAACGAAAGAAGTGCAGACTTCCTTTCAGAAAAGTGGGAAGGAGATGTGTTTAATTCTGATGAGAAAGATGGCAGCTCATCTTTTCTTGTCCTTCACTTCGGCGGTTGAATGAATGCACCTGGCCTCATCAGTCGGATTCTTCTTCCAGAATATTCCCCCTTGCTGTCTGTCCTTCCTCTCGTTCCACTTCTTCACCTCATCCACAGAGTTCTTTCTTTGATACATGACAGGTCGACTTCGACTAGACATCCTTCCTGATTGTCTCTCTCTCTCGGTCTTGGTGGCAACGAACTCTTCATTGCCCGTCTCTTATCTTGTCTTCGTCTGTCGCCTTCTTCACTTTTCGTCTAGCTCGGTTCCCTCCCCTCACTCACTCATGTCCTCAACCCCCCTCATTCTCTCTCATGTGCACCTGTCTGTCTGCCTTCACTGACGATTGAGTCCGGTTGGTCGTCTCTCCGTGAAGGGTTGTGTCTGTCTGTCTCTCAGTCAGTCAGTCAGTCAGTCAGATACTTACTGTGGATGAAGAGCGAGGGAGGGAGGGAGGGAGGCACCAGAGGGTGAATGGTGAAGGCTCGGGGTTCCTTCGAGAGGATCGAGGGACAGACAGGGAGGGAGGAAGGAAGGAAAGAGAGGAAGGAAAATCCGCAGGAAGAAACAAAAAGAAGATCTTTCACTAAAGCTTTCAAAGAGAGGAAGAAGGAACGAGAGAAGTCGATCATCGGAAGGATCGAAGAATGAGAGAGTGAGTGAGTGTAGGATCCATCCAGCACTCGACGAACCGCACCGACAAGCATTCAGGAAGAGGATCCGCAGCCTCAAGTGAGAGGATGTAATAAAAGGGTAAGAAATGAGCAGATTGACTTCTTCACGTTCTCTCTGAAGCTTGAACTGAAAGAGAACGTTCTGGCTCACGGATGAGGGAGGAGAGAGACCATGCATGAAGAGCAGCTACAGTAACTAAGGAGGTGGTCGAGGCAGACCCTCTCCTAGGTCAACTACATGCAGGCAGGTGGACACCGTGACTGACAGGAAGCAAGGGAAAGGCAGGAGGGGCACATGATGCAGGTAGCCTCCCTCCCTCCCTCCCTCGATCTACCTGGTCCTGATCAGAGGAGAGTGAAGGAAGGAAAGGAATCGACAAGAAAAAGAAAGAGACCAGAGCTTTGCCGCTCCTTTCTCATTGTACCTTCTTCTACTCTACTGTCTTACCCTCCATCTTTATCTTCATATGTCTGCCTGAGCGTCTGTTTGTCTGTCTCTGCGCCTGTGTTGTGTCTGTCTGTTTGTCTGTCTGTCTGTCTGTTTTTCTGTCTGTCTGTCTGTCTGTCTGAGTTCCTCCTGCCAGTCGGGTGGTTGGGGGTGCCTTGGTCCTTCTTTGCTTTCCCTGCTCTTAAACTCACTCACTCTGCAGCAGAAGCCATAAAAGAGAGAAAGGGGGTGAGGGTCGGAGGTCTTTCTTGTGTGAAGAAAGAAAGTCACGCATACAGACAGACATGAGTTGAATGGAAGCAGCGTTAAAACTGACAGACAGACAGACGGCAATGCTTTGTGTTTGGTTCTAGTTTCTCCCTTCAGTACCATCCTTCCCCTACCCCGCGTTATTTGCTACAATTCTCTCGCTCATCGTCTTCTCTTGTCTTGTCTTGTCTTTCTTTTTCTACCCTCCCCTCTGTTGTTTGATCCTGGTTTGATAGGCCGTCAGCAGAAGTTTGGGCTTCTCGTTCGCTTCTCACCTGCTCGTCCTTCCTTTCTGCTGTTGTAGGAAATCGGAGACACTGGCTGGGGGAGGAGAAGTCGTGGTGTGTTTCTGTGACGGGGATCGGCCATGTGGGTCTTGAGGTTCAATCTCGTTCTTTTTTTACTTTTGCCTTTGCTGGCGTGTCTGGCGATTTGGGGGTGGGAGTGATGTCATGCGTCTTTTCATTAGACTGCCGGGGACTGACAAGCGAAAATTTGAACGAACAAAATTTTATTTATGTCAACACCTGCACGCGCAAGAGACGAACCAGGCGGGCATCAGGAGTGCCGGGGATGAATGGTAAGCAAGTGGAATGAGTTCTGGGGGTGAGAGAGGGAGGGAGAACTTGGGGGTTGACAGTAGACCGGCTTTGAAGGAGGGTGAATTTGGGCGATATAGAAGTGAAAAAGAAAGAAGGAATTCAGGAATGGGGGGGATAACGTACCGAATTGATTTGAGGGGGTGATGAAATAGAGGAACAAGTTTGGAGGAAGGTAGAAGAGCTTGAGGAAAAAATCAAGGATGGCAGGAGAAAGACGTGAAAGAACTCAACACAATCTTTTTGCTGATCGATTCAGTTGGTGTGTTGGCGTTGCATTCTTTTTCGATTGCTTGAGGAGAGACGCTCTGTGAGTGCAAGCTTTGTACGTTGCCAGGGGAATGCAAAACTTTGATGAAATGCTTAATTTGTATGGTACAGTGCACATGGACGTTGGGGAGGCATGTTCGTGGGAGTCTACATGTGTCAGTCTGCATACGTGTACTGTGACCTGCTTTGCGTGCATCTTACACAGTCATGGTCGACCCTTGAGGTCATCTGAATGATATCAAAAAACAGCACGTGTGCACGTTCAAGTGGGTGCTGGGTGTTGGAAGACCCGTTCGCATGCATGCATGCATGTGTGCTTGATTGGGGACTCAAAAAAAATACTTTATGAAAGAAAAGAATGAACCGGTCGATCGATGTCTTACGCCTTTGCCTCAAGTGGAGGTGTTGCTAAGACAGACGGACTGGATTACCTGTTGTGCATACACAGCGTATATAACTTGGATGCACTTCAAATTGAACTTACGTTTCTGAACTTGAAGCTTCTCTAACGTTCACTAAAAGGTTCAAAAGATAGATATACAATGATTAACAATCTGTAAAATTATTTTCATATTAAGCTTGAAGCCCAACCTTAAAAACTTACTTTAAAGCTTTTATGACTTTAAAACTTAATTTACAACTGAGAAGGTCTCACTTAATTATAAGTTTTTTCATTTTCTTTCACCTTTAAAAACCTAGTTAAAAATATTTAAACCTAGATTTAAATATCTATACATTAATCGAAAAACTTTTAAAATGATGAAGTTTTAGGTTTTAAAATTTTTTTTTTGAGTATGAAATACAAACTGCTATGCGCTATCAAAGCGTGACTAGAAAGAAAATGAGAATTAAATAAATTGACTTAATCGAAAATAGTGCTAAGCAAAAGAGAATGGTGTATGTCACTTACGTTCATGACTTAGTAGTTAAGATACAACATCAACAAACAGAAGATCATAGGTTCAATCCTCGCTACCTGCCTTTTTAAGGATCAACAAGAAAAGAGACGGGACGTTAACATCCTATACTATACAGATTTTAGCCTGTCGCATTTCGATCGAAATCACATGAAAGACTTCCGAAAGACTTTCTAGAAGACTACTATGAAATCAGATCGATCGCTGAATCGCAAGAAAGCTCCATGCTCCTGACATTGATCGAGTCTGTCACTAGGGATCGACCTGAACCACTCCAGCAACATCAACCCCTGAAGACCCTTAAACCTCTGCAAGCACTCACCAGCGCCAACCCCTCTAAGTAGACCTTGACACGTGGTGATTCCGGAGAGGACTGTCCAATAAGATCACAAAGTCAATCCTCACACAAAAGCAATACACATCATTCGACGAATTAGTGGGGGCAGCAGAGCTAATTGCACAGAACAGTGGAACGACTGAGAAAGCCGAAAAAGTAAGGAAGATCACGACAATCGAGAGAAGAGATGAAGAAATAATAGATTCCGAAGGAAACAGAATCACTAACCGTCAAGAAGAAGGGCTCGCTCCTCTTTTTAAAAGACAGACATCCGCCTTGATCAATGCAGTTCTGCAGCAAACAGCGGCGCAAACAGCAGTGCAAATAGCGGCAGATGTAGCAGCGGCAGTGTCAACTCAAGCCACATGTACCCGGTATGGAGGTGTAGCCCCTCACGCAGGTGACCGCTGCACTTTTCCTGTAGATCACGAATGTGGATATTGCGGCAGAAAAGGTCACGCAAAACTCACATGTAGGACACTGCAGCAAGACTGGAGAGAGAATCGAATTACAGGCTCAGCACGCCAGGGTTTTGGTTTTGGAGGAAACAGGACGCTTCCTTCAGTGCAAACTACAGTGTTTCAAAGACTACCTGCTGTCTTCCAAAGACCGTCTCCTTTCCCTGCAGTGCTTCAGAGACCGCCTCCTTTTCCCCAGCAATAGAGAATGGAATGGTAGGGACTTTCGACATAAAATCAGACAGCCAGACCACTTGGACAAAGAAGCCCACAAGGTTTTCCTTCACAGCAGTACCGACCTGGGCAGTAATTCCAGAGACCACCCTTCACACAGCCGAACAGACCCATGGGCTCGAGAAATCCTCCGATGCATGCAAGACAGCAGCAGAGGGGGTTTCCGAATCGATAAAACGGTCAAAAACACTGAAGGGTCTGCAGGCTTACAGGGGCGACTGCGGACCAACACGGACATGGCCCCATCGTTATCCACAGATAGGAAGACTGATTATGCAAGGACTAGCAACAAAAGAGGAAGAGAAAAAGAAGAAGAGGAAGAAGAAAAAGAAAAAGCAGTTGAGTTTGTGATCGAACAGGAAAAAGAAGAAAAGGAGAAGAAAAAACAGAAGAATACATGTAAGAAACACACACGGAAATCAGTTGCTCATATCCACTTGAATTTGCAGAGAGTCGGACTTTTCGTTTCCCTTGATCACAATGTGGTCGTGCCTGCAATAATTGACTCCGGAGCCGATGTATCGATGATCAGTACGCAAGTCTGGCAACAGTTAAAAACGGCAAACCCTTCCCTTAGAGCCTTTCCTTCCCCTCTCTTAATCAAAGGTGAGGAAAGAAAGAAACTAGAGAATGAAGGAGTAGTTTCGCTTTATTTTAACTTACAAGGAATCAGAAAGCTTCAATTTTATATTTCTTCCTCTATCAAGCATGCCGCAATATTTGGGAAAACGTTTCTTGACTTACACACGCATAGAATGTTCTTTCGACCAGACAAACTTCTTATACGTCCTCTACACAGCAATAAGTCCTCTCCTGTTCCTCTTTTGCCAATGAGTGAGATGGAAAAGAAGAAGATGCTGCTACCCGTGCTTGTCAGTACAGCGAAAAGAAAAACTCTCAAACTTACTTTAAGAGAGTACAGTGACGCACCTTGAAATTCTATTGCCGAAAAGATCCTTGATGCCAAACGGGGCACCGGTTACTGTAGACCGAATCTGCAGAAATAAGCCTCATGGAATCATTTTTGCCAATACCACAAGCACAGTAGAAAACAGAAAGATCTCACTAATAGCGATCAACACCACCAAACGAGCCTTTACTCTTCCAATTAACTTGAACGTCGCCTCAGTGATGCTCAAAGAACCAGAGAAAAGAAAAGAACCACAAATGCCAAAACAGCCCGCACCCAACCTGTCTGATCAATCACAATCAGACAGTAAGGGTCAAAATAGAGAGAAAAGAGAAACAGAGGCGAAAAAGGAGATAAAAAAAGCACTCGAAAATGCGTCTCACTTATTTTCATCAGAAAAAGAACAACTGAGATCCCTTCTTCTTCGTTTCATATGTCTCGTTCCGCATGAGGATGATCCAGGACTGTGGAAAGGAACGGAGTGCAAGATTGATACACAGGGAGCAGAACTGATCTACAGTAGACCCCAACCTGTTCCATACGCCTTGAAGGGAGTTTTGAAGGAGTCCTTAAACACCTGCAAAAATAAGGAGTGATCAAGCCATGTTCATCGGAATGGGGGCATCCAATTTTGATCGTAAAGAAACCAAAAGGAGACGGCTATCGAGTATGCATTGACCTGCGTCGTCTGAATTCTGTGCTGAAAGTCGATCGATATCCAATCCCAAATATGGATGAAATGATGTATAGACTACAAGAGAAATCATTTTTTAGTCTGTTGGACTATCAGAGTGGCTTCTTTTAGTTGGCTGTTAGAGAGGCAGATCAGGAAAAACTTGCTTTCATGACAGAATTTGGTCAGCACTGCTTCACTCGCCTACCTATAGGAATCAGTAACGGGCCTGGCTGTTTTCAAAAGGCAGTCAACAAGTTGTTTGCAGGCTTACCAGATGTGTGCGTATCAAGTTATATCGACGATGTCATGCTGGCATCGGACTTCTTCTCGAAGGCCATGACTGATCTGGAGAAAGTGCTGGAGAGAATAAAAGAGGCAGGAGGAAAGCTTGCCTTCTCGAAGTGCAGATTCATGACCAGAAAGCTTTGCTATCTGGGCCACGACGTTTCTGATGAGGGTATCAGACCATCTACAGACAGAATAGAGGTCATTCAGAAATGTGAGCGACCGAGAACGATTAAGCAAGTAAAGAGATTTAGTGGCATATGTTCTTTCTATAGACGATATATAGAAGGGTTTTCAAACATCACAGAACCCCTTCTAGCTCTGCTAAAGAAAGACAGCATCTTCACATGGGAACAACCACAAGAGGTAGCATAGTAAAAACTAAAGAATGCACTCTCATCACGATCTGTTTTAGCACACCCAGACCTGAATAAGCCCTTCATCTTAAAGACAGACGCAAGTGGAGAGGCAATTTCAGGCATCCTCTGTCAGTTGGATGAAAACCAGAAGGAAAAAGTTATTCAGTATGCCTCTCGGAAATTGATAGAAACAGAACAGAAATAGGGAGGAACAGAGAAAGAAGGATTTGCGTTCTACTGGATAGTCACAAATCAATTCAAAAAGTACCTGTACGGACAACCGTTCATAGCCTGGACAGATTACAAAGCGTTGGAGTACATTAAAAAGCAGAAAAACACCAATGCACGACTCCATCGTTGGTCGATCGCTCTGTTTATGTATGAGTATGATATAAAACATAAACTTGGACGTTCAAACACGGACGCAGATAGCCTCGGCCGACCTCCTTTCGTGCACGAGCAGTTCCCTCCCGCAGTTCCAGATGAGGAAACAGACCACTCGCTTGTAGTTGCTACAGTAAGGAAAAGGGCAAGAGAAGGAGAAGAAGAAAAACAGGAAGGGAAGGGGGAAGAAGAGAAAAAGAAAGAGCAGGCCAAACCAGCCATTGACTTACCCGATCCGTTTTCATCTGACGAGATAAAAAAGGCACAGCAAGACGACCCAGAAACACAACACATGAGTGAATTCCTAAAAAACGGAGACTTCCAGACAAATCTGACTAGTCAAGAAAGAACACGCATTCTTGGCCAATCGCTTCTCTATGTATTGCATGAGGACATGCTTTTCCGTTTACTTCCTCCTGCGAACAGGCACAAAAAAGGAACAAGATTTTTATTGGTAGTACTAAAAGGAATGAAGGAGAAAGTCCTCACTGAATTTCATGAATGCAAACTCCAAGGGCACCCAGGTATTAACCGATGCATTCAAAACATCTCTCACTATTTTTTCTGGTCATCCATGATCACAGACATCAAAAAGTATATCAAATTATGCCGAAAATGTCAAGAGAAGAAGAGAAGGAAACAGTAAGAAGGATTCATGGTCCAAAATTTTTAGGACGTCGAACCGCTCTCGTCGTGGGCAATCGACGTCACGGGACCATTCACTCGCAGTAAAGACGGCATGCGATATGCAATCACATACATGGACCTCACCAGCAGATGGGTTGAGGTGGATGCCGTTCCAGACGCCAAGGCATCGACGATCACCCAAAGTTTAGTCCGCACCATTCTCTGCAGATACGGGAGGCCAATCAGGTTTCTTTCCAATCAGAGAAGTAACATGCTCGCACAGATCACAGAGGCAGTATGTCATTTAGTTGGGACCGACAAAGTAAAGACAACAAGCTATCATCCTCAGACTAATAGAAGACTTGAGCGCTTCCACAAAGACATAAAGTTTGTGCTCTCTTGCTACATTGACAAAAACTAAAAGAACTGGACAGACTTCCTTCCTTTTGCTGCCTTCGCTCACAATTCTGCAGTACACATGAGCACAGAAGTTTCTCCGTTCTTTTGTCTCTTTCAATGACAGCCAAACTACCCCCTACGCTACCTCGTTTCACTAACAGAAGCAGGAGGACCTGTCTTCCCACCCGAGTACGTTGAGCTTCTCGCTGAGCTGCGGAATGAATCGAAAGATAGAAGAGAACTTTTTGAGGTAGCAACATAGCAGAGAATGCTCAGACTGCTTCGCATCGATCCAAAAAAAGTACTGGAATACAAAGAAGGCATGTACGTGTGGCTGGAAAAGCCGCCTACTCAAAAAAGAATCAGCAAAGCACTCGTACCATTATATGAGGGGCCGTACATGATCACGCAGGTAAGACCAAATCGCACTCTGGTCATCAAAAAGCCGGGAAGCCAATCAAGCCAAACGGTAAACACACACAGAGTGAAACCGTACTTCAGCAGAGATTACAAAGAAAATGAAGAGATGTTTAATATGCATGTGAGGAAAAAAGAACAGAACGACCAATCTGAAAAAAAAGAAGGATAAGAAAGAGATACAGAGAAAAAGATGAGATCGCCTGCAGGCGGAGACAACAAAGAACAGGAGGATGAGGAAATAGAAATGGAAACTCGACCGCTTCCGGAAAAAGGATTCGATTTCTTCCCCGACAGGAAGCCGTTGAGGGAAGGAGAGACCATTCTCTTTTACTATCACTCAGCAGGAGAGTTGTAGGTGAAAGAATGAATCAAGGTGAGAATAGAAAACATCAGGACAGTCAAAGGAGGACAGCACTTCACATTGCATTTCTTGGAAGGAGCACTTGTAAGGAAAGCTCAAGACAGAAAGGGAGACTGGAAAGTAGAAAGAAGAGAACTTGCTGGAAATAAACAGGACATTCTCGCAAACTATGACTCTGCAAGAATCGTTCTCAAAGCCATCTACTGGCAAGTAATCGAACAACAAAGCTTGGCTTCCGCACAGAGCGAAAGCGTGTTGCCATTCAAGCATTCTCTCGAGACCAAAAAGAAAAAGATGAGACAGAAGAAGCAAATGGTTAAAAAAGAAGACAGAGATCGACCCGAACAGGAGTGCGATATCAGACTATAATGTGAAAGAAGTCATAGGGAAAAGAGAAAAAGACGGGAAAGTTCAATACTTACTCGTTTATAAGGGGTACCTGGACGAGTCGTGGTGGACCGATGGAAAAGACTGCGACTGTCCTGCACTCATTCGAGAATTCAAGGAGGGACCAAAAGTCAAAAGAGGGATGGAAATCATGAGAGCAAAATGAAGGAAGCCGGACCAAGAACAATTTATGATGACATGAATGATGAAAGAAATGAATGTCTGCATGATCCATATATGAATGAAGTGAATGTTTGCATAAATCCATGATAGATGGAGAAATACCTCAAGTCAAAATCGAACGGACCCGAAGCATGCTGCCGCTAATGATAGGATCAATTGAGTGACTAATGGAATTGATCAATAGAGAAAGACCAAACACAGAGCTCCGCCAAATGCCTCTCTACCGTAACTCCTTGCCAGACCTCAAAAAAAAAAATTGATCGATTGAATTAAAATGAATCAAACCCAAAAACTCGAAAAGCAGTTAAACTGCATAAACATTAAGATCATCTCGAAAGAGAAATTAGGCGTAGAAAACCTTAAACTGAAAATGATCCATCATTCTGATCAACCATTCATCCATCCATCCACCCATCTATCCAGCCATCCATCGATCCACCTATCTATCCATCCATCTATTCATCCATCCATCCATCTATCCATCCATCCGATCACCCATTCATCCATGCATACACCTATACACACGAACCTTCCCTGGAGTAGCACTGCATACCGATCGGTGACTGATAAATAAAGGCAGATAACACAGACCTGCCAGGCGTACATATAACCTACAGCCTCCGATCCTGACACCTTCGCGGCGAGAAGTCGCATGCGCATGCGCACAAAAGGTCTTCCAAAAAGTGAGTTGGCCACTCATATCACCAGGACCTCCCAGGGAGACTTTGAGGTAAGGTTGCCGCTCAATCGCTCGTACTGGGCCCCCGCTCCCCAGTACATCATCATCATTGACCTGCACACATACATACACACACATACACATACACACACATACACACACACACACACACACACACACACACACACATACACACATAAATACCGAACCAAGCCTCGCGCCCAGGCTTATTTAAAAAAAAATATTCATACAGACACAAGCAAATTTTCTAAACTCACAAGTGGTTGGCACTTCGGTGCATTTACTCTTTGCATCTGAAAGGGTGCGAATAGTATAGGCACTCAGCAGAAGGCTGAGTGTATCATGACCCAACGACCACACCCATATGTATTCACCCACTAACCAGTTTATGAAAACCTTCTTCACTCACCCGCATCTACTCACTCACCAAATGACCCCTCATTTTTCACTTACCTAATCAACCATCCACTCTTTTGAACGCAAAAAAAACAAAGACACAAAAAGACAAGAGATAGCAGGAGATGGATAGAGATGGCAGAGAATGGCGAAACTCGAAAAAGAGACATCGACGAACGACTTGACAATGAACGTCGAGTTACACCGCCTCGGAGAGCCCCGCAAACAGACAAGCATCAGAGAGAAACAGAAAGAGAAAGAAAGCGAGTAAATGAATGACCAGTGAGCCTAAGTTAGAATATAGAAAGGGGTGATACACTCATATACTCGAAAAGAGACAACTAAAGGAGAAGAGAAAGAATGAGACGGATCAAACTCAGGGAGAGACGAGAATAGCGTAACAAGAACTGTGAAAAGAAAGAGAAGAGAGAAGAGAATAGCGTGACAAGAACTGCAAAAAGAAACTAGAAAAAGAAAGAGAAGGGAGATGATGACAACGTGACAGGAAATGTGAGAAGAGAGAGAAAGAAAGACCGTTCTGATCATTTTTTTTTTTGAAAGTGCCCACCTGAACGAAAAAGAAGATGGCAACAAGGTAGGGAAGATGTATAGAGATCCATGCCGTAGATGTAGACATAGAAATCCTTGCCGTAGACGCACACAGAGAAATCCTTGCCGTAGACGTAAGCAGAGAGATCTTTGCCGCGGACGTGAGTATAGGGATCCCTACCATGGAAGAAAGCATGGTGGATGATCAATGTGATGCCAAGAATGGACGGGGAGGAGAACGGAGGAGACGTGCTGGATCAGCGAGAGGACGATGGAGACACATGTTGCATGCATGTAATCGATTCGTAGTGGAAGGACTCGACAATAAAGATCGATGTATCGATGACATCATAGATCATGAAGGAGGACTCGAATGTCAGATCCAGTCCACAGAGATGTAAACCAGCAAGATGCAAACAGAAAGAGGGAGCAACACAAGGATGAGTCAGAGAAGAGACGAGTATGTAACCAGACAACAGCAGCTTGATCGTCATAAAAGATACGGTAGGATTGGTATATCATAGACCGACCTCACTCTTTGACCTGACCTGGAGTGAAAAGGTACACCGAGGTAGAAGAGGCTCACTACAGAGTACAGCGACACTACTGGAGAATAGAAGAAGGCATAACCACACGTCAAATAACAGCAAGGCAGTGACTGACCACGATAAACAAGAGTTACACTGGAATGGGAAGACTCAGAGTAGTATCTGTGAGACTCATGACAAGAGTTGACACCAGAGCGTAACTCAAGGATAAAGGAGGGGGGGGGGAGATACCGAGCAATCGACATAAGCGACACTGAATCTCAAGCTGAGCTATGAAAGATGTTGAGAGCTTGCTACAGGAGACGACAGCAAAACAAAAATTCGGCCGGAGATTGGCCGAGAAGCGACCGGCAAACGGCCGAAAGAAACACGTCAAGAAGGCAAAAAATCGGAAAAGAGAGGCCTTTCCCCGTCCGAAAACCGATTCTTTTCGACCGAAATCGGCTGAAAGCTAAATAAGAGACATGCACAGACACATATGTTCGGCCGATAGCCGGCCAAATCGATCGACCGAAAATTTTCCCACAAAGAAATTGTAAGCCTGACATCTCGTTCGACCCTTTTCAAAACTTTCGGCAACTTTCTTCAAACCCCATTCTTCAAATCACTGTGATCAAGTTGAACCAGCTGAAATCCAAATCCTCTTAAGCCTAATCATAACCACTTCCCTCTTCAAGAAACTCTTACATCTACAGAAACAAAAGCCAACATGTTCGTAAACAACGGTTCCAGCACCTACCCTACCCCGTACCCTGACTATCCGAACCAGATGCCGATCCCACACTCCTTCTCCTCCCAAGCCACTGCACATATCCAAGCCGCTATGAATACAGATACCCAGACTGAGAAAGAAGCCGCAGCATGGAGAGAAAACCTCTCAGAGGTTACCACATCAATCACAACGACAAACAGCGAGACTGAAAAAGAGGAGACTCACCGATACAACCCCTTTGCCCCGCAGTCTCCTCATCCAGTCTTCCAGCAACCTAACATTAACCCTGACGTGCTTCCGTATGTCATCAAGCAGGAAGATATCAAACAGGAGGAAGTGGCGGCCCAGAAAAAAGCAAAGAGAGTAATCAAGGGAAGAGAGAGACTCGTGAAGAGCATCGAGGGCAAAGTTCAGAGGAGGAAGAACCCCGCTTATAGATGCATCCGATATCCAGTGGACTCTCGAACCTGGGCGGTGACCAAGGTGAAGGTCACAATGGAGAGAATTGGGCGTGCCGGACAGTGAATTTTTTTTTTCTCCCTCATGGTCGCGCAATCTCGAGTGCTTTACGGGGCCCTGCGCGCTCATAATTAAGGTGTTGCGATGATGCATACATGCGTTGCGATGAGGTACGATAAAACATGCGTCGCGATGTTGCTCTGAGTGTTGTTCTGTGATGATGTGCTGCAATGCTCCGGTGGTGCGTGGATCGCTGATTAGATTAAATGTGCGGTTTCCCTCATGATTTAACTCAATTAATCTGTTCGATGAGTCTGTGAAGTGCACGTGTCAGTACGTGAATTGTATATGGTGTGTGCATGCGCATAACCAATGTGCGAGAGTGTCTATGAGTACGTTACGGTATTAGTACATGCATGCGGTACTGAAAAAAAAAAGAATAGTCATAAAAACACACGATCTGAAACAGTCCTTGAAGTACAAAAAAAAAAAAATATAACCTTAAGAATCGGTGAAACATCAGGAATGTTAAATTTTTTTTAACGACCGTACTGAACTCTATATAGTATTAATTGCCTAGAAAGGAACGAATGCTATGCGATTACATCATATATGAATCGAGCATGGAATCTCAATCTTAGAAAGGGGCGAATGCTATGCGCTATCAAAGTATGACTAGAAAGAAAATGAGAATTAAATAAATTGACTTAATCGAAAATAGTGCTAAGCAAAAGAGAATGGTATGTGTCGCTTACGTTCATGACTTAGTGGTTAACATACAATATCAACAAACAGAAGATCATAGGTTCAATCCTCGCTACCTGCCTTTTTAAGGATCAACAAGAAAAGAGACGGGACGTTAACATCCTATACTATACAGATTTTGGCCTGTCGCATTTCGATCGAAATCACATGAAAGACTTCCGAAAGACTTTCTAGAAGACTACTATGAAATCAGATCGATCGCTGAATCGCAAGAAAGCTCCATGCTCCTGACATCGATCGAGTCTGTCACTAGGGATCGACCTGAACCACTCCAGCGACATCAACCCCTGAAGACCCTTGAACCTCTGCAAGCACTCACCAGCGCCAACCCCCCTAAGTAGACCTTAACAAAACTGGAGTGCACGGCCAGCCCAGTGCTCACTTTGAAACGTGTTCACAGTTTCTATCTTACTGTTGAAGCCACTAGAAGCGACAAGTGATAATTAACTTATATATAAAGCAGCGTATTGAAAGTGATCAATAAGCTTACTCCTAGAATCGAGACTAACAAGAAAAAGTGGAACCTTCGGACAAATTAGGCTGGATCCGTCCCTTATATATGGGTACCTCCAAGAAGCCTTCCTATGACCCTATGGTCTGTCAATCAAACTCCGGGCTTTAGCAGCCTGGCGCCTTCAGCACCAGGGCTTTGACGATAAAAAGCTCATTCTTTCTAGTATGCAATATCATCGAGGCTCTGGCGACAGAAAGCTAATTCTTTCTAGTATGGAATATACTTCCAGTCCATTATAGCTTAAAAATATTATAACTAATTATAATATAATTTAATCTAGTTTAACCTAGTTTTAAAATATTTCAATACTCTCTTATAGTATCTGCTATAATTAACTTAAATATTTAAAATAACAACAAAAAAAAAATATTGATTTTAATCAGTTTGAATCTGTCAGTCTTCATTTAGGAATTCTAGATCTACGGACTCTGCACGCAGCACAGCGATAGTCATCGTTATCATCATCAGACTCTGTAGCTCCCCCTCCTTTGCTACCACTATATTCGCTCATCGCCCGGGCAAACAAAGTAGCCTGTGCTTTCGCCTTGCTTTTTGCCTTAGCCTTTACTTTTGCTTTCGCTTTCGCTTTTCCTTTTGCTTACTCTCTTTGTCCTCTTGCTTGACGCCTTTTATGCCGTCAAGCCTCCACCTCCACAGCTTCTTCAATCAATTGGCTAACATCCCCAGTTGCAGATTCAGCAGACGAATCAGAAGCTGCAGCAGGAGGTGCACTGGCGCAAACGATTGCGTGCCCCGGTGCACCAACTTTTGACTTGAAGGGGTACACAATGTTATCAACCGTGGGCTCATACTCTGTCGTCAAGGCCCATAATTTTCTGCTTTCATTAAAAACTTTAAAGGCTAGAGCCCTTCGAACCTCGCTCAACTCTCCACCTGCGTGAGCAGAAAGACGTCTTGCTTTCAGCTCTTTCTTCAAATTCCTTTCGGGGTTCAAAGTACTTCTCAATATGCTCTGTAGATTCCACCCTCAACGTCTTCAGAAAGAACTCTGAAACTGACTCCGCAAGGGCTGCATCTTCAAGGAAGTCTAACACAGCGATTCGCAAATAAGCATCAAAAGGCAGGCTGGACATTTTGGGAAAAGAAAAGTACACAAACACGGTCAGATCGAATTCGCCAGCCTAAGGGTACGTACTGACCGTAACGGACTGACATACAGTAACAAGCCAGAAGACCAAGACGTTTTTCAGACAGCTTTTGCACCTTTGTGCATGCATGCATTAATACATAATCGTAAAAGCCACATGTGGGCTTTGGGGCGGCACGCAGTCGGGCTTTGGCATGGCCGTGCCTTTGGCACGGTCGGGCTTTGGTAGACCTTCGCCTTCGGCATGGTCGGGCTTTGGCATGGCCGCGCTTTTGGCGCGGTGGGGCTTTGGTAGGCCTGCGCCTTCGAGACGGTCAGGCTTTGACAGGCCCGCGCCTTCAGCGCGGTCGGGCTTTGGTCCGAAGGTGCCCGGGCTTTGACGGCCGCTCCGGATCAACCATAGGAAGCCTTCTTGGGGGTATATATGGGGACGCGGCATGTTTAACAAAAACCTCAATCATTGTTCACAGCCCAGCTATGGATACACCATGCGAATCACTGTTAGTCCGTGCTCTTAATAGGTCTGATGGCCGGGTTGTCTACATAGTCACCGAAAGCAAAGCAGGGGTACTTACTAGTACTTACTAAACAATCCTCCTGAGCCTATGGCCCAGAAAGCGAAGCTCTGGAGGGCACTTAAAAACAATTGTACTGGGATTGCATAGCTGGCTGGGTATACATGATTTCCTCATTAATTTTGACAGAAAAGTGAGGGTGCAGGGGCTTGAACCCGGGACCTCGCCGCATAGATCTTTAATCAATCTCTATGCATTGATTCCCCAAAATTCGCTTTCCGGGCCATTCGCATGCTTCGCGTGCGTCAGATGATGTATGGAGCTTTCATTAAAAAAAGGCTCCGGAAAGAACTGTTCCTTTGGGCCGGAAAAGCGCCGACCGATTCCTGAAGTGCCCCGATGCGCGTGCGTTAAATCATTGCATGATGTGCGTGCGTCAGATGAAGGCAAAATACGTGCTTTCCGGGGCCGTTCGCACGCTTGCGTGCGTCAGATGCATGCATCAAAAACCCATATGCATGCACCGCAACCGCAGACATATCGCAGACATCCGCAGACATGCATGGTCCGACAGACTGATCGAAATGTGGTCCTGCTGATGACTGATGTCATACTACGAAACTGTCACGAATGCAAGCAGCAGTGACATAGCAGCGACATATAGCGACATATGCTTGGTGCATGTCGTTGAGGAAGCTCGGTTCTCTGAACCATGCAATGCAATGCTTCTCACGGCATTCAGAACCTGAAGTAGGGAAGTTGTCAAACAACTGATATATATCTCCGACTTCTTTGGCTTGGCCACATCTGTTTTTGCACTTGTTGCATACAGAAGCTGGTGTTCCGGCTCGTGTCCAATGGCACGCGGGCATGGTGGCACTTTGGGGGGTTGTCTGGGCAGGACTCTTCACTTTGTGTTGAGTCTGACGTTCGTATCCCTGGAATTTTGTAACGTCCGTCTCTTCTTTGAGCCCACCTTCAAACTTTTTTCTGGGAGTGTTTGATTGTGGATACCCATCCCTCCCCCCTCCTCTTCTTTGCAGGCTCTTTTTGTATCGCTGCGGCGTCTCTTTTGTTGTAGAGGAAGGCGGGAAGGAAGTGCCGTTCCGGGAAGTGCGGGGCAGGGAAAGGGAAAAGCCCCTTCACACTTTGCCGTCTCCTTCGGGGATCCAGAAGTGGAGGTGCGTCGACTGTTTGTGTGCTCCTCTTGGCTCGGTCTTTTTTCTTATTCGCATGTGAATGTGCGGAGGGAGCTATCAGACCATGTGCCTGACAGCTGGCTGCTTCTGGTCTTGTTTGCAGAAACTGTCACCGGAAGAGCTTTCCCGATTTGGGGACACGCTTCTGTCTCAGTGCCGCTCCCGCGGAGCCCGTTTCTTGACTATCGTGGCTCCCACTCCTGGCAGCACTGCCATCTTGGGGAGGCATCTGATTAAAAACAAAGCTGCTGTGTGTGCGACTGGAAGTTTGGGAGACGGGTCTAGAGGAGACGAGAAGACTGGGGAAGGTGAAGATGACGAGGGAGACGCTTCCGTGGAGCGTGAGGAGATTTGTCCATCAGTTCGTTTCCTGTGCGCAGAAGAGGGGAAGAGGGATTTTGCTCGGGTGGCCCTCAGGTGGGGAAAGAGAATGGAAGTCGTGGACTGTCAGGCAGGGGAAGGTGGATGGCTTCTTTCTGCACTCTTCAATTCTCTCTTTTTGATCTATCTGTGCGATTTTCTCGTTTGCGTTCTTCGCCCCTTTCACCAGTGTCTTCTTTCCTCTTCAACTTTGTCTGCTGGCCTGAGCTCCCTTTCGTGCGTCCGTAAACCACCGGCTCAGTGTGCGTCTGTGAGAGATCGTGTGTGTGAGAATGAAGGTGCGTTGATGAATGCTGCCTTCTCTTCTTTTTTTGTTTGTGAGAACCCGAGGCAAGATTTCCTGTGCTGATGGGTCCCATCTTCCCCCTTCCGTTTACATTGCATCCCTTTGCTGTTTTCGTAGTGTTCTGGGATACCTTCCTTGTGTCCTTCAATCCGCAGATGCGCAGAAGAAGTGCGCCGTGGGCACTTGAGGTTGGAAGACATAAATCAAGAGTTGGTCTACAAGGAGCTTGAGGCTGGAGGTGGGTGGGTGGGTGGGTCTGCTCGTCTACTCCTCTCTCTCTCTCTCTGTGTGTGTGCGTGTGTGTGTGTGTGTGTGTGTTCTGTGTTCGTCGCTGTCTCTTGCCCTCTCTCCCAATCATTCCCTCTCCTTGAGGTGAAGTGATGCAGACAAACACACGCACACGCATACACACAGAGACAGACAGGCCCATGCTCCTGTCTCTCACGAGTCAAGGTCGATCCCCTGCGAGACCGGCCCTTCCCTTGATAACTCGACGGATCCTTACGCATGGCCGTTTACAGCCTGTACGTACAGCCTGCAAGCAGCTATTAGTCCGCGACTACGAGAGAAAGCAAAGCTGTCTGTCCTTTCAGTCTATCTTTTTTTCTGTCTGTCTCTTTGCAAACAAAAGAGAGAAGTCACTCTCTTTCTCTGGTCATCTGTCTATCCAAAAGACAAGAAAACAAACACACATCGATGGTCTAGTCGGTCTGCAAAGAAACTCAAATGGCCGCTGCCTCCCCGCCTGCCTGCCTGCCTGCCTGTCTGTCTGTCTGTCTGTCTGTCTGTCTGTCTCTCGGCCTTTCTCTGCAACAAAACAGAAGAAAAAAGACGGCGTCTAATTTTGTCTGTCTGCTTTTCTGCCTGCCTGCTTGTCTGTCCGAAGGGAAAACGGAAAAAAACGAGGAACAGAGAAACGAACTTAATTGTCTGTCTGTCCTCAGCGCACTCCGCTCATTGATCCCTCATCGTTGTGGAAACGAACCACAAAAAGCACAGCGGCTGTCCTTTTTGGCCTTTTCCTTAGTGGCGCTTTGCTTTGCTGTTTACTTCATTCATTGATACCTTCTTCCTTCCCTTCCTTCATTTCTCTCTCCCTCTCTCTCTCTCTCTCTCTCTCTCTCCTTCCTTTCTTCCTTCCTTCCTTTCTTTCTTTGTTTCTTTGTTTGTTTCTTTCTTTCTTTCTTTCTTTTCTTTTCTTTCTTTCTTTCTTTCTTTCTTTCTTTCTTTCTTCCTTCCTTCCTTCTCTCTCTCTTTCTTTCTTTCTTTCTTTCTTCCTCTCTCTCTCTCTCTCTCTCTCTCTCTCTCTCTTTCTGTTCTTTCTTTTGTTTCTCGATTTTCCTCATGCCTTTCTCTTTTCCTTTCATTTTTTCTCAACTTGGATGTTTGCTTCTGTCTCTTTTCGTTTGCTTTCACTCTCGGTCGGTTGAAGGTTCCGTGGGTCTGTTTGCCGAGAGGTCTGTTGAAATGTGGACAGAGAGCCATGCAACACAAAGGGGGGCAACTTGTATTCCATTCAACGACATGTCTGCAGGATCATGGTCTTACGCTTCTTGTCTGCTTGTCGCCCGGCTGTCGGCCTCACAGAAGGCATGGGTCAGCATCAAGGGGGCTTGGAATCGTCTGACTCTCCGGCACAATCCTCTTCTTACAGCGGCATCGCGTGTGCTCCGAGCGCTTCTCTTCCCGTCTCTCTCCCTTTCAGTGACCCTGGGTTCCGTTCTGTTTCATCTTTTGGGCAGGAATGGCGGGACGGCAGGAGGGGAGAAGGAGAAGGAATGTGGAGGTGCAGAGAAGACGCTTGAAACAAGGGAAGACAGAGCAGAAGAGGAGTCGATACAGATACCCCGACAGCGAGCTCGTAAAGCAGAATTGCGTGCCAACTTTTCTTCCACTGAGGCAGAGAAGCAGGCAAGGCGAAGAGCTGCTCCGCCTGCCTGCCCGCCTGCCTGCCCGCCTGCCGAGGAGAGAACGGGTGGAACGCAAAAGACAAAGGGAGAAGCAAAGAAAGCGAGAGACAGAAACGGAGAGAGGAATGTCGTGGGTCTCAAAGGCGCACGGAACCCTGGAGAGACGGACAAGCCTTCTTCGTCTGTTTCATTGTTCAGTCGTTTCCTCTATGGGTGGACGGGGGGCAGCAACAGCGGCGTTGTGGGACCGTTGCCGTCTGTGTCCCCGATTCTGCTTGCAGCCTCTGAAATCTAGTCAGTCGCTTGCTTACACAGTCAGTCAGTCAGTCAGGCAGTCCGTCAACTTTGCACTGAGACAGCCAGGTAGCTGACACACGCACTGCACAATTTAGCTGTTCGTCCTGCACTTGATTCCCTGAGTCGCACTCACTCTACTCGCCTGTTTGCTCATCTGTGCGCGGTGTAAAGAAAAAGAGGCAGACATACGCGCCCACACCTTGAATCACATATACATAAAAACGCACACACACACACACACACACACACACACACAGAGAGAGAGAGAGAGAGAGAGAGAGAGGGAGAAAGGAAAAGTCGAAGCCCGTTCTGCCGCCCTGCATCGAAGCCTTTTGGTTCACAGTCGGCATTGGCGTGCAGTCAGCCAGGGAGAGCGCATGGGGTGGAAGGGAGGGGGTCTGGTTGATGGTTGATGGGGTCCTCGAGAGAGACTTTGGGAGGGCAAAGGATGGGTGGAGCATGGCACTGCCCCTTTGGTGATGAGGTGCTTATCCGAGAGACAGCCACAGCTTCATGGTACAACAAAATATCACGCAATCATGTATGTACGTATTTCCATCCATAGACTTTGTTTGAATCTCATGCGCTACTTCTTTGTCGATGCAGCGAGGAGTGGTCCGTCTCTCCGGATTCTGTTTTGAGGTGAGCCCCCTGGACCCCCTCTCCTTCGTATTGAATTTTGTTTCTTTTTTCTGGTGATCGGATCGTGGAACACGGCCGGAGCGGGTTCTCATTTCATTTCCATTTCGTCCCCTAGCTCCTGTTTGGCCTGCTTAGGACCTCGCATGCATTTATTTTCATACAGAATTCTTTTTCATACATAAAAAGAATTCTGTATGAAAATGAATGCATGCTCCTGTTTGGCCTGCTTAACACAGGACCTCTTGTCGCCTGATGAGCATTGGTGGCCCTGGTGTGAAAAGACTCTGCAAAGGCCTTGCGGAACAGAGAGGGGGGGTGCTCCTTTCAATTTCAATCTCTCGCCCCCGCCCTCTATCTGTATCTGAGAGAGAGGGCAGAAAGGGGGGAAGGGTTTAGTACTCAGCGAATGAGTGAGGCAGTGAGTGAGTCAGTCAGTGACAAAGTTCCCGTGAGGAGAAAAAGGAAGCCTGCGTGTCTGTCTGTCTGTCTGTCTTGTCTGTCTGTCTGTCTGTCTGTCTGTCTGTCTGTTCATGAAGAAAAAGAGGGAGAAGAAGAAGAAACATATAGTCTGTCTGTCTGTCTGTCTGTCTCTGTCTGTCTGTCTGTCTGTCTGTCTCTCTGTCTGTCTGTCTAGGGGAGAAGAAGAAACATATAGTCTGTCTGTCTGTCTGTCTGTGCGTGCCCACCCCCCCACCCCTGTCCAAAGACCTTGACGGTGCCGGTTCCCACGTGCAGTTTTTCCTTCTTTCTTTTTCTTTTTGTCGTTTTTTCTTGTCTTCCTTCTTCTTTTCTCTCTCTTGTCTTGAGTGGAAGCAGCAGAGGATTAACGTGTGAACCCATCTTATATTGATCACGTGAAAGTGTGTCGGGAGGTGGAGAGGCCAGGGGCGCTTAACTCTCACCTTTCGGGCCCCCTGCCCACTTTGTCTGAGTTGTCGTGATGTTCTTTTGTCTTTGTTCTTTCTTTCTTTGTTTGTTTGTTTGTCTGTTTCTTTCTTTCTTTCTTTCTTTCTTTCTTTCTTTTTGTCTGTTGTGTACATGAAGAAAAGAAGGGAAAGAAACCGCATAGTCTGTTTGTGCATGGGCAAAAGAGAAGGGTAGGGGGATACAGGTGCACACATCTTCTTGTCTTTGCTTGTGAAATCTCTCTAAACACTGGTTGCAGGTGCTTTGAGAGGTACAGCAGGACGGAACAGCGGCATGGCAGATAAGGCTGAAGATACCACAGAATACTGGCATACTGGCCAGGGAGGACCATCCGACGATATAGTGCACTCCTTTAAATTTGTCTCCCCACTCCTCCCTTCATAAAGGAAAGCGATATGTGATCAATCACCATCGCGCGAAGCAAAGCACGAATTCCAATCGACAATTCATGTGACTATAATATCTTTAAGTTGATTCGTCAAATTCCGTAGATCAATCTAGAGATTAATAAAGGAATACCAGGACTGGCTAAGTACTAAAATAGTAAAATTAAGGACCTAGGGCTACACCACCAGCTACACCAGGGAACAAAATCCCCCCTCTGGACAATTCTAGGAACTGGTCTTTTTTTCCTGATAGTAATGTATACAGGTCGGCTCAATTAAGAAAAAAATAAAAAAAATAAACGACTAGATAAGCGATCAATCGACCGTGACGATTGGAATGAGCTTTCTTTTCTTGGTTCCCCCATCTTAGTAGTACTTATAGCTAGCTACCTAGTAAGGACGAGAAAAGGTGCATTCCAGAAAAGGTGCATTCTGAAAAAATGCACCTGATGCACCTGATTTGCACCTATGCATCTGGATGCACCTGATAGGTGCATTTTGTGGAGTAAAGAGATTCGAATGTCTAGGTGAAGATGCAGCAGCTCACGGGGTCCTTCACTGGTACGGCGCCCGTGCGGCGCCTCTATAGCGCTGCATGCATAGGGCGTGTTGTATCTCGATCTCTTGTGAGTCTCTCGATCATGCGCCGCCAGTCTTGCATGCAAAGTTTACATGAAGATCCATATATATCATCTGACAAAAACCATGCAGCTCTTACAGTCGACCAGTAACATGACTGTTCCTCTTTCTTTCTCTGCTGAGTTAACAGCATGACTATACACCTCGTCTTTACTACTTAGCTAGCCACCTAATTTACTAGTTAGCTCATTCAGTGTTTATGTGACTTAAATATTGATTTGATTTTATTTGCATGTAGAATTTTATATGCAACGGTTTAAAACTCGTAAACATTTTCACTAGCATTTTCATAAAATCTGGAACACATTTAAATAAGTGTTGACTGTGTTACTTAATAGTGTACAGAATGTTTGAAACCTAGTTTGAAACAGAAAGCTGAACATAAAACTGTTGAATCAAATGATCATCTACACACCATCATGTATGCATGATATTTGTTGTCTCTTTTCAACAAATTACTTTGCCAATAATTCTTGTGGAGAAATGAGGAAGGACGGTTACTAACTAACTAACTAACTAACTAACTAACTAACTCCACAATCTCCAGACACGCTCTTGATCCCTCCTCCCAAGCAGACCTTCTCACGTCGAATTAATTGAACCAATGAAATGAGCAGAAACGCTCAACTATCTCTTTCATCAGTTGCATGGCAGCGGACAGCCTGTACACAATGTATGGTCTACTAGATGGTCTAGCATTCTGACCATGCATGATTCATCTTCCTTCACTCATGCATGAAAATATCTACGCATGTTCATGCAGGCAGGCGCCGGGAGCGAACACACAGGGGCAGCCTGTCAGTGGTATGCTCTCTTTTCAGTTACGGACACACGAGAAACAATGCGTTCGAACGGACGCGCGCTGTACACACAAGCTTCAGATGTCTGAACAAGAATGTGTCGGACAAACTTCAGAGCCGTTCAGACTCTGTGAACAAATGATCCTCCTTACATCTCAAAGAGTGACAAGAGGAGACAAAAAGGGACACAAAAAAACGGACAAAACCAATGACACCTCATCGCGACACACTTGTCACAAAGAGGCGTCACGAATCCATGCATCTGTTCACAAAAGACAAGGCAATTCCCTGATTTCACTCACACCATTCACGCACTTCTTGCCTTCAACACGCAACAGAACATGACACAGCGCAGGGCGAGACTACAGACACCAGTGTTTCCAGTACCTTATCACCCATCCATGAAGTTTCTTTCTTTCATTCATCCACTCATTCACTCGCGTGGGGAAACTTTAAGGCACGCGTTGGCACCTTATCACGCGGACACACAACCATGCATGGGTCTTTTCATGCACTCACGCAGTCACTATTTACCAGAGACCGAAGAAACCCTTCTTCTCCTCTCCGTCCTTCTCATCAGTGACGGTGGAGTTTTTCTCAGAGGCAGTGTAGTTCTTCTCGTAAGAAGGAAGCTCCTTCTCGTACTCGAAGGTCATCTTGGAGACCTCAAAGTCGGGAAGGGGGAGCTGCTTCTTGGTG